>JADBJO010007910.1:0-104316 GCA_016801955.1 Conus betulinus
TATGTTAATGCATTGTATTCATCATTTTTGTATGATAACTCAAGAGATGGCTGGTGAGATGACCTAGGGGAAGAGCATGGATTTCTTTAGATGTGGTCCTGATGTATTTATTTGAAAAGAACTGTGGTGTCAGCAGTTCAAACAACAGGGTAATCTTTCTGTTCTCCCACAGTGAAGCTGCTGATCTGCCTGAGAAGGATGTTTCATGCAGCAGCAGACCTTGTCTGGGCAGCACCATCTGAAAGTTGTATCCAGTTTTCTACAAAACAGCATTTCTTCCTCCTACTATTTTGTGAGTAGGTGTATCTGTCTCTGTGTTTGCACGAGAGAGCAGAAAATGTTTAAAGCTTGATGGAAGCGTTGGATGTGCTAAGATCATGGGTGTTGTCATAGCACGGTAGTGCAGTGCAGTCAGTTCTTCACATTAAACAGCAGCTGTCGGTGACATTCTGGACTCAAATGTATAGACACACATTTTAGGTAGACCTAGTCTTTGCCTGTGTAAGTGCGACGTTTGTGGTTGCACAACAGTAGCTTATATTTATCAGTTTGCTTTTGTACCATGTTTATCCTTTCCTTTTTCGTTTTTGCTTTTAAGAATTTCTGTTGCAGATCTTTGAGCTTGTCTCATAATCAGCATTATTAATAGACGAATTCAGTTTGCATATCTGAAGCTAGTTTCAAAAAGCAAAAAAAAAAAACGTGGTATGCACTGCTGTACACTGTGTGCTGCACGGAGTGAGGCAGCACATTGTAATTGGTGTGTAATGCTGATGCCTGTGGGGGAGCTCTAGGTAAATGAAAAGATAATAATTGTGTGTCGAGTATGTCATCAATTGTCTTTCACTTGCATCCAGTTGTATGATAGTTTTGCTTCTTTTCCCCCCGCATACGCAGACTGATACTCCTGCAGACACTTCCTATATAGGCAGGCAAGGATTAATCCCATCTACCTGACAAAGGGAGTGGAGTTTTGTGTGTATACGACCGTTTTTTTTTTTTTTAATCCTGCCATTAAGGTAGCCATACTCCAGCTTCAGGGAAGGTGCATGCTATGTGTAATGTGTCATCTGTACTAACGGCCAAACTGGCTTTTGATTCTGAAGTTGGTGATGGGATTTTACATGTGTGCAAGATGTTACGAGTGCTTTCACACACGTGGAACCTTGGTTTATGGTCTCATTTGAAGGACTGTATGGGAAATGGAGTCAAAAAACAAGATTAACTCGGGGAAAAATTCCCCTGTACTGAAAGGGTCCAGGGGAGATTCAAACCCGCAACCCCAGGATCACTAAGATTATAAGTCCAGGGCTCTAAGGATCACTAAAATTACGCGTCCAGCGCTCTGCCACTGAGCTATTCCGGCCCCCGTATGATTGTTTAATGAGTTTTCAGTCATGGCATAGAGTAGTGCCATTTATTCTCTAACAGGCTGGCATGAAAATTTATAGTAACCACAACAGTTTTACTTTTTGTTTCCTCCAATTTTTTTTTTTTACAAAATTTTACTAACAACAATATTGAAACTTTTTAGATTTTGAAGTATTTCAGGAACAGGCACTGGCATGCACATTACAATTTTATTATTTAAAGGAATGTTATGTGATATGTTTACCTGAAATTGTGCTTTGCCCTAGGTCTAATTGATGCACTCTGTACTATGTGTATGTGATAGATCAAGGTATGGCTTGTAACACTTCTGACCTAAAGATGCAGTATGGATTTTCTTACTCTAAATGAGGCCCAACTCTAAAATGAGGGCAAAATGTAATAATTTGCAAAGAGGTGTCAGCTGTTTCAGATACTAGGGTAATATTTTTCTCCTTGTTGGTTTGCAGTGATACTGCTGATGTGGATGCTGCAGCTGACCTCATCTGGGCAATGTCTTGAAAGCTGGATCCAGTCTGATTACGGATATTCATACAGTTTACTTATTATCATTCTGTGGCTGATGGAAACTGAAACTCACGTTTATTGTTGGCTGCATACATGACAGAAAGCAACTGATGTGTGTAGGCGATTGTAGTGGGGAAAAACATTCTGTGTTGAGTGTTGATCTGAGACTCATTTGCCGATTTTTGTGTCAAATTGTGTGATATTCTGTTAAATGGACAATAGCTCATGGTAAAATGCACCATGAATGCAAAGTAAAAGATGAATGTTCTTTTTGAATCCATTTGTCCGCATGCTGTGAAGTCATAATGATCATCACTCTCAGATCTTTCTTTTTTAATTTTGTTTTTGCTTGCATGATTTATACATATGCATCATCCTGATACAGAACCTCAAAGCATGTTCAAAATATGTTTCTCTTAAAGTGATTGATTTTTTCTTTTCAAACATGCTAAAAATCACGCCACCAATGATCACGAGGTAAGGTAAGGTAATGTTGCTTATAGCCCAGCCAAACCGCAAAGGGCCACATCAGGGCTGTCACCATGTTAAAATCAACTTTTCAGATCTGAGCAGGGGATAGGTGTGTTTGACAATTTCTCTGTTGTGGCATTCTTGGCCAAATGATAACCATTTCATTCCCTCCGATGCCAACATGACCAGAACCCAAGCCAGAATAATGTTGTAGCCCTCCACTTTCAACTTGGTAAAAAGTTCAAAGAAGTGTAAAAGTTTTGGATGCTGAAGGTTGCGGCCAGCTATGGCCTCCAAAGCCGACAGTGAATCTGACGGAACCAGAAAGTCCTTCGTAGATTGTGAGATTATCCGTAGTGCCAGAACCAGAGCTGTAAGTTCAGCAGAGTAAGCAGAAGCATCTGAAGGTATATGTTCTAACAGTGTTTGAGAAGGAGCACCAGGGCAATAGGCTGCACATGCCACTCTATCTTCAGACTTGGAACCATTAGTGAAAATTTTCTGATAGGATGGGAATTCTGAACAGAGGTCAGCATACAATGCCTTGTATGCCAGACAGCTGGTAGACTCTTTGCGAAAAGCTGCAAGATCAAAACGAATCTCTGGTGTGAAAAAAGTCTACGGAGCCTCATCTTGAAACCTGGGAAAAATCGGACATAACTCCTCGGTCTAGACCTGCATTCCGTGTCCATAACTGAAACGGTTCACTTGCATGCTAGAAGTACGATTTGAATGACAACACCCAGTGATCTGGTTTATAATGAACTTGTTGTGAAATTCTTTTTTGAAATGTAGGAAATGCTAGCTCATAGTAACAAGAATGGATGACTGCAGAATACCCTGTAAAGGTTAAGGGCAAGAGGACATGGGCTTCCAATGTGCAACAGTGGATTTGTTTGGGATAACCAAAGTCTTGAAAATACATATGCATTTCTGAATTGTTTTAAACAGAGGATCGTTAACTGCAGATGGCAGGACTGGCATGGAGACCTGTTTTTACCCTTTCCATAACAATTCAGTATTCATGGCACAGATGTTTAGTAGATTCAAAGAAAAATCAGTATTGAATACATTTTTTTCCTGTGTACAAAATGATGCACCTATAATTCTGAGAAGAAAACGGTTCTTACCTGTAAGCTTTAGCAATCAAGCACCTTTACATCTTTTTTTTTTTATTTCATTTTGTTTTATACAGTCAGCTACATTTAAATTGTTCATGTATTCGTTTTCCAAAATGTTTCAGTTCTCTCCTTGATCAGGAGGCTGAAAGACTAATGAGCGAAAATAGCTCCTATGTACCCAAGACCTCAACTCAACATGGGTAAAAATCACTAGTTCCGAAAACACTGTACAGATAATGTTATCCCTCCCAGAAGTCACTCTGAGACTATTGAAAAATTGATTTGCACAGCTGTTTATAGTGAGAAATAGCTCTCTCTCTCTGTCTGTCTGTCTGTCTCTCTCTCTCTCCCCGAAATGCCTGCAGTTGTATTTTCAATATTTAACTGCACATCATGGGTTGATAAGGTGCCAAATCAAGGCCGATTCACAATGGGCCAAACACTGATCCCCCTCCTCAGTTTGACAAGTTCTACTTCATATTTCACGCTGTTATGTTTGTATTAAATTGTACAAACAAACAGGCGTGGGCTTGAACATCCGTAAAATAGCGAGTGATCTGCTCAGTGTAGTCTTCAAATCAATACATATTTACATATAGATTTGGTGCGCCCGATATGGCTTGATCCAAATATACTGAACCGAGTAATTTCAGGCTAATTCTCAAATTATTGACAAGAATGAAAATATACTTTTGAATTTAGCTATGTATCTATTTATGAAGCAAACATGATGCACTTTTTTCTTTTTTTTTTTGTAATGTATTTACACTATTTCATCATTACACTATTTCATATGTGGCGCTTATGAAAGCCGCATACTGACCATTCCTTTTTTCAGCTGTAATGTGAACCTCATCCCCATACTTCCTTCTGCTGTCCTTTCTTTATGCCACTCTTAAAGGCTGCGTTTTTTGTTTTGTTTTTTTTTTTGAAAAGGGGGGGGGGGGGGGGGGGGGGGGGGGGATGATTTGGTGTGGGTTTTTTTTCTCCTTTTTTTTTGTTGAGGAGATGGGTAGAGGACTTGAATTCATTGATATTGTGCCACAAGCATTCAAACACTGTCAGAATTGTCCATAGGCTTGAAGAACAAATTAGCCAAGGGGAACAAAGTTAAAATTATGGTTCCAGCAAACAGACACTGGAAAAAAGATTCAATGACAATGTTGACCTATCTTTCATCTTAGTGGCTTACCATCGATGATGCCATGAAATGGAAAATCAAAGAGGTCAGCCTACAGAAGAGGCTAAATCCATTTCCCACCCAGTCCATCCTTGTTATCTTTCTTCTTGACTAAAGGTATCTGTTTTCCAATCAACAGAATTTAATCAGTACAAAGGAAGACATGAAATCTCTCTGGGCAATGGTGGTTTAAAGTGTTATTTTCACCACCTGTGACTGTACATTGTGTAAGAAAGCGAAGTGGGGTTTTGTACACTTTCAGTTATCTGAGAATGAAGTGTATGAAAACACCTTTGATAGCTTTTTAAATGACAAAAAAAAAAAATTTTTCTACTTAGAAACCTGAATCTTCACTTTGAAACAAGCCCCAACTGATCCTTGGTTCAGGAAAAAATGAACACTAGACAGGTACAGTTTCCCAAAGATTCAGTGTTTAGTCTTTGAATCCTGATATATCTTTCAGTGGGAATACTGTGTGGTACCCGCCATATCTTTCAGTGGGAATACTGTGTGACACCCGTCATATCTTTCAGTGGGAATACTGTGTGGCACCTGCCATAAACTGCTTGTTCGGGCAGTATCTTGTGGGCATCCACAAAACTTAAACTCATTTTCAGATTGTCCACACACAGCAAGAAGCCAGTATAAACCAATAAGACCCAATTATTTTGCATTGGAAAACGCAAATGTAGGCATATGTAAAAAGAAATAAATATAAACGCATACAAAAAAGGTGAATGAAAAAGGACAAAAAAAAAGGGGGGGGGGGGGGGGGGGGGGGGGATTTTCTGTTTCTCCACATAGACACCATGCAGTATTGTTGTTTTACTCTCTGCTTGTTTTTATACATGGCGACATACACAGAGCAGTGCACATGGTCAAGTTCTCTACATGGAGCCATACACAGAGCAGTGCACATGGTCAAGTTCTCTACATGAGACACACACAGAGCAGTGCACATGGTCAAGTTCTGATCATTGTAGCCCATCTGTCCACACAGCCCCTTTTCTGGGGCTGTCTGTCAAAGTCCAGCTAGGAACAAAGTTGCATCACAAAATAACTCAACCCATCGAAAAAAAACACACACACACATGGGCAAATACAGGAGTAGACGTAAGTATCCATTCTGGACAGCATTCACAAAGTTTTGCTAACTGCCAGACAAAAAAAAAAAAAAAAGCTGGTATGTCTGAAACTGCTGTTTAAAAAAAAATAAAATAAAAAAAAAAAAATGTAGGAGTGTAGCCAGGAGATCAAATGTGCACATATCTCTTGGTGACCCTTAGCAGACTGAATCTTTTGTTTAAGAGTGTTTGCGCACACAATTTCCCCTTACCTCTCCCCCCCCCCCCCCCCCCCCCCCCCCTTCCCAAATTGAAATTTTGGTTTCTTCCCCCCAGTCCTTCCCTTACCTACATGCTTTTCCCCTTCCTCCTCTTCCTACTCTGCTCCACCTCTTTGGGAGTAGGCATGTATGTAGTCAGACTACTTTACAATAGTACTCTGGCTGTGACTTGCTTTATGAATATATATTACTGTACTCACTTATACAGTCAGTTTGATATTTACAAGAACAACACATAGGCGAGATGAATTCGTTTGAAATGTTCACAGACAATTGAATCTGCGACATGCTACTGAAAACCGGTACTCCCCCCCCCCCCCCCCCCCCTATGTGTGTGTGCATGCGTGTGTGTGTGCATATGGGTGGGGGTGTATTTTGAGGGTGTGTGTTTCTCTGTGTGGTTGTTGTGCGAGTGTTGGGGCAACCCACCAGAGGAGACACTGCACTGCTGCCGTTCGGTGGTGTTCAGTGGCGCCTGTTCTGATCTAACATATGCAGGAGACCACCTACTAATGACAATAATTGCTTAGTCGCGGAGCCGGCATGAGCGAGCTGTCCCTCTGGAGGGTGCCACCACGTCCGTCCAACGACAGCCCCATGGACTCGCTGATACCGGTGACCCCGACGGAACCAAACCAAAGCCACAGACTGGAGAGGACATCGAAACTGAGGTCACCATGAGAGCAGGGCAGGAAGGGCCACAGAATTTGAGACACTTTTATGCTGATCAATGAGAATGAGGATGATTAAGATGATGCTATGGATTTCCATTTCGGTCTGAGACTACATGACAGGTTGTGTACTCTACGCCTCCTTTCATAATATATCCTGACATCAACCAGGCCCAAGAGATACAGGCACCTGCAGTGTTGGTCAGAGAAATTTGAGCAACACTCTCAGAAATGCATCCATTAAGTAGATGAAAACTCGACTGTGTGGTCCCCGTCTTCCCAACTGAGTTCGCAGCAAACTCAACTTTGGGTAGGAGCCGGTCGGGGCAGAAAAATCCACATGACTCTGATGGGATTCGAACCCACGACCTCCCAGCTAGGAGTCCGCGATGCTAACCCCTTCGCTATGGTGGCTGGTGCTTGTTTGCTTTTTCATTGTGTAATTGATATATTATATATATATATTGTGCATCACTTAAGTCACAAAAATTCATTTTCTTCATTACAACTATATTGGACCAAAAAGCCTGTATTTTCTCTAAAACTGGTGCATAAAAATAAAGTCTGTAAGCTCTCATATTTTCTCTAAACTGGTGCATAAAAATAAAGTCTGTAAGCTCTCATTTCCCATATTGCATGCTTAGATATTTTCAGCACATGCTTGTGAATACATGAAATGACTGACATTGCCCATCTTGCCCATCTCAATCAGTCGCCTTCTTTGTTCCACTCTTTGTCATTGTTGGAGTTGTACGCTAAATTGCCATTTTACGAAATAAAGACTTTCTCCTGATCAAAACCTTGTGAATGACTTCATTTCTATGATAAATACAACTGAAAATGTATAGAAATTATTATCTGGTAGTCCATTTCAACAGAGTATACTTTAATCGAAAATCATATCAAAAGCTCATGTCGGCAGCCAGGCAAAAGGAAAGCCAGTTGTGTTTTCTAATTTTGAAAGACAAAGTTCTCCGCTCAGACACAGTCTTGGAGAATCAAATTCATATGAAAGGCATGAAATGCCTGCTATTCATTCATTATAGAATGATTGCATGCTGTAATGCACAATGTAGACAGAAAACTGCGAGTGTGCACCCATATATTGAGCATTACATAGACACAGAGCAAATGCCTGTATATATGTGTGTAATGCTCTGTGTATATGCATATCTAGTGCTCAATGTGCATGTGTGTAGGCAATCTGTACGACAGAGTATTGCATACACACATACATGCCAAGCATTACCTCAGTTCAGTTCAGTGATTTATTTAATGTCTTTTCATCGTCAGATGATACTAGACACTGGGAAAAAAAAAAAAAAAAAAGAACCCAAACAAATGCCTCCAAACACAACTTATCATCCATATAAGTACTTCAAGCCCACATCTGATTAATGCATATTTACATAAGTGAAATACCCTAGTGGTACACAAAACTGATCTCTATAAAAATTTGCAACCTGTAATTGCGAAATAACCATGGCAATTTCAGCAACATATATATATGGACCGTACATTAGAGTGACATTATCAAAGTCATAATAATCTCAATACCTTTCTCCTGATAGAGCAAGGTCAACATGATGCTGCATAGAAATGTTTTTCTGCAGACACAAGAAATGCCATAGGAATATTTAGCATTCCGTGAATTCAGCCATAGCTTATGAATTAATCTCTAACATGTATCTTGGGCATGATGGTAAAGTAGCCATTTTTTTTAAACTAAAATTCTGCTTATGTATATACTTTGTCCATAATTTGGATTAATTCACAAGAGGACAAATCTAAGGAATTGTTTAATAGATTTTCAATGTTTTTCTTTGCTCCTTTTGCAAGACCGTCTGCCATTTCATTACACTTTATACCACAGTGAGATGGGACCCAACAAAAGTCACTGTGTATATGCATAACTGGTGCTCAATGAACTAGTGTGAAGGCAATCTCCTGTATGACTTCTGTAAGCATTACCTAGATGCCCAGATGTATACAGAGCATTACACACATGTAAACTGGTGTTTTACACACAAGCAAATATGCTGGCTCAATACACTATTGGTAACACAGCTTTCTCTGGAAAAAGAAAAAGTCATGCCAAAAAAAAAAGAAAGAAAAAAAACAGAACACACTCTCGTACACATTAAAACATCCAGAAAAGCAACACAAAAAAAAAAAAGAAGCAAAATACAGTTACAGCATGGTAAAACAATTGTATCTGATGCCTGTAAATAAGGCTGTGCATGAGCATCAGAGTAAAAAATAGAAACATTCAGTGCCACAAAAAAAAAAAAAAAATTCTGTACGGTTAATGTCCACAAAATGTTTTATTCGTTGATTGTCAGGTAACAAAAAAGATGGCACGTCAAACTCCTATAAGAAAAGAATTATACAAGAAAGAGGGACTACATGAAAAAAATTATGTTAAGTTTCGAAAAAAATTATGTTAAGTTTCCACAACAAAGACAAGAGAAGGGTCTATATAGTCAGAAAACAGCATGTATCTAGTCTGTGTCTATGTAACGCTTGAGGTACATGTTTGTATGCACGTGTGCAATGTACACAGAGCATTTTGCCCATGCACACACATATATCAAGCAGTACATGGACATGGGGTAAATGCACGCAAGTAATGCTTTGTGGATATGTTTATCTAGTGCCCGATGTACATGTGTGCATGCAATCTTCTATGTACCATGTAGACAAGAGTACATGTATTATATACACCAAACACTGAATACCCACATGTACACAGAATTTACATATATACATATGCACACAGGTGTTCTATGCACAAACACTATCATGCCAGCTTTCAACAAACCATCAGGAAAAATTGCTTTACCAGTGGAAGCTACATTCAGGGGGTATTAGTGGCAGCTTTAATTGACCCCCACCCCCACTACAACTTGATACTCGCTTTTGATAATATTTATTCTAAAGAGTAACAAGCAAGATGCTTTTTTTTTTTTCATCTGCCCTTGTCCCTTTATGGACTGAGAACACTAAAACAGAACACAGAACACTATTACACAATGAAAAACCAATGTGTAATGAGAACAGTTCTGATTCATATTAGTATTAAAATACACATTCACGATAAAAGCAGCTGTTACACACAGCTATGCTGTATAATTACAATGCGGAAAGAAGATACAGGAGGCATCACCAACATGGTATCAATACAGCCTTAGAAGAAATGAACAACGATTCATCAGGCAATCAAGTCAAGTGCACCAGTATCTATTCATATTCAATGTTGTTGCTCATGATGGACGATGGAGAAAGAGAGAGAGAGAGATTCAAATATGCCTCAATATTACAAAACAAAAAAAAAAAAGGCAGAAAGGGGAAACAAAAAGCAAAAAAAAAAAAAAAAACCCATAGATAAATAAATAATTTTTTTTTTTAATTGAAAAAAAAATCAAAATGAGAAGACAAAAAAAGAAAAAGTGTTATCTATCTATCCCCTCCCTCCTCCCCATCCCCATCAAGAACAAACGATTTTATGGAGCAGTAAGCTGGCTCTCACTCAAACACAATGGCTGGGTACATCAGACATCTTTCACATACTGATATTTGCATACACTGATACAGCGTGCCCAATCGCTCACAGTACTGTAGTAAGACATTTATGATAGTACTTGAAAAAACAACCATCACCTGGGGAAAGTAAGTGTATACATTGGTGTTGATGTGCTAGCAGCACATGCGGATATGCATTGATGGTATCAATTATTATGTGGGTATGCACTGATGAAATTAATCATTCTGCATAGCTATTTAGCTAGTGGAAGTGTGTGCAAAATATCAAAACGGTTTTCTTCTGCAAGATCTGAGCTTCAATGGCACTTGCGCTCAGGTGGAAGTGAGTTCCAGTGAAGGGGACCAGGCTAACAAAGGCTTGTGTGAAATAGGTCAATTCTACGTAGGGTGGCCAAAGTGTTACAGAAATTTCTAGATTTTATGCTAATTTGGATCAAATAGTTTGCTGGAATAATTAAGATACAATTTTTTGCATGCACTTCCTATTATTGATAGCAAACACATCCTTCAATCAACTTAAATTTAAGCTGCTTGCTTGAATTGTGGTGTATCACAGAAAAGATCACAAGATCCTTCAACATGAAGATGGAGATTGTTTGCATAGAAATTAGGAAAGGATATGAAAATGAGCTCAAGGATACTCCACATCTGACAGGTAATGTATTGGATGTTGAAGAATTAAGACTGACAAAATTGCTAACAACTGTCCAGGAATTATGAACTCGAGAATTTTTCCTGTCATGGCATACAATATCATATGTGTGTGTGTGTTGCGTGTGTATATATATATATATATATATTAAAAACACAATTTAGTAGTGAGAGAAAGCAAGTCCAGGCTAACAATTCCTCCATCGTCACATTAAAGATTTGATGGAGAAAAAAAGGCAGGGATGGTGTGTGTGTGTGTGTGTGGGGGGGGGGGGGGTTGTTAAAGGAGAGGAATAAAGAGATTGAGAATTAAAAGTCAGGGGAATTCATTGTAAATAAAACACCCTTCATTAGCAGTCTATGGGGACTATCGTAACCCATCCTAACGACAGAACTATTCCTACTGCCTGCTCCCACGCCTTTCATCTGCAGGATGGGACTCATCAGGGAGGCACGGCTGATTGTGTCTGTGCCCCTTTGGCATCATCAAAATAGAGATATACCAAAGTCTACAATTCTGTGGCATTCTTGCCACCAAAGGTTAAAAGATGGAATCCAAAAGCACCCATAAAGCATTTTTCTTTTAAAACAGTTGACATGGCAATCCTTCACAAAATCAAACAATGCTCCACAGAATGTATTTCATTGATTTTTATATGTCAGTAGCCCTAATAAGTAATATTTTGTTAGCACACCAGCCGCCATTGCCTCTTGACGACTAAACACTGACTGCTCTATGTGGATTGCTGGTGCCGGGGCTGCGGTGGGACTGACCGGGCTGTGGCAGTGGACGGGGTGTCGGAATGAGCAGTGTGGGTGCAATGCCACTGAGGTAGCACAGAAGATGGGACAGCAAAAAAAAAAAGTTTGTTTTTCTTTTTGTTAGCACTGTATGACATGAACTATCCTTTCTAAAACCAGACTGACGCTCACCCAATAGATTATATAACTTAGGATGATCATAATTGTGTCTGTCTATGTGTTTTCTAATACTTGCAAGATGGAAATTGGTCTGTAATTGGGTGTCGGGAATTGTTACCAGATTCGTACATGGGAACAACTTTTGCAACTTTGAACTGTGTTGGAGCTGAAAGTTTTGGAATATTACCATCAATTCCATCAAATCTGCAACTTTGTCTCCTTGAAATGAGATAAGGAATAGTAAACATCAGTTACAGAAAGAAAGGGTACTGACAGTTGGGAATGGACATTATTAGTTTTGCAGGACCTGGTTAATTTTTCTGGGTAATTAGTTGAATACCATCATATCATCCCACACACACACCCCACACCTCCACATAAAGTACAAATGATTATATGAACATTTCACTGGCTCACAAACTTACTCTGCATGAATACATTATAAATCTTTCATATGTTGACATTTCTGTGCACTGAAATAGCCTGTCCCCAATCATTAACAGTCGCAAATTATTTTCCAGCAATTGTACCTGTGAACAGAAACAATCCTTTTGGGAAAGTAAGTAAACTGTATGTTGGTTCAGAGTATGAGCACACCTGCTCATTTACTATGCCATCATCTTTTTGCAAAAGGCTATTCATTCAATGTCTGCACAGTATCAGAGCTCACATGCTGTTCCACCATGATAGGTTTATGTCAACAACTTTTAACAATGCCAGTTTTGTGTGGTAGCGGTCGTGCTGCATGTGTGTGTGTGTGTATGCGCACCTCCACACTTGCTCACAAAAAAAATAGCCTTTGTGTAGTTTGCATGTTTTTCTCAGCATATTGGCTATTGCATGAGTTACTTTTCAAACATCCATGAAAACAATAAGGTTCATTTTGTGACTAAAGGAGAACATAATGAAGATAATGTGGAAAGTTAACAGAGCAGAGAGGAAAAGGGAAGGAAAGTAGAGAGAGAGAGAGGGGCAGTGTGATCTGAAAGTAAATCTGTGACAGCAAGGATACAGGAAAATGGGGCTGGATTGGTCGAAAAGAAATGGAAAAGAGGAACTTGAAGTCAGATGAAGAAGTATGAATGAGTAAAAGGAATCGGATGAACCGGCTTGAGAGGATGCCATGGAAAATGATTGGAGAGCAGTTAACAAAGACTGAAAGAGGAAATGAAATGTGGATGGTCCTGTACAGCACTGATCATGGGGTGAACTGGTGTGGGAATGGAAGGTGGGATCTGAACAGGTGGATACTGAGAGCTGGAACGCTGGGAAAAATGGTGTGGGAAGAGGAGACAGGTGAGGAAGACAGAAAAGAATGACTCTGGACAAGGTATCGTAGGGGCAGGAAGAAAACGGGACAGACAGAAGAACGGCAACTGGAGTAGATGCAAATGTAAGAGGCTCCAGATGAATTTGGAAAGAACCTGAGGATGGTGGGTAGTGGAACAGTCATAAGAGTGGCAACATGTCGGAGTTGGTATGGGAAGGCAATGCAACAGAAGGCAAGGTTATGAAGATCAGGAGCCAGCAAAGAGTGAGATCTGGTTTTGAGTACAAGTCAAACAGAATGAAAGAAAAGTTGCAGGCGATAAAAATGGAAGTTAACAATGCAAAAAGAAAATGACAGAAAAAGGGAAGTGTGAGACACTGAATGCATTTAATATAAGTTGAGGTAGAAAGATGGGGGAGTTGTGATACTGCACAAAGAAAGAAAGAATGGAATGAATAGTTCACTACAAAGGTATGAACACCTGAGATTCGGAAGAAAACAGGAAGGATGAAAACTTAACACAGGATGTGTTGCATGTCTGTAAACAAGTAGTAAAACGGAAAGAAGGTGGTTGGAAAAGACCAGACCTAAACAGGAAATTAAGCACCGTTCAGTTTACATTTACAGTCTGGGTGACCACAGAAGCAAAATGCAGTGAAAAGCATTTGATTCTGGCAGGAGCTGATGCGGATGCAAAGCTGATATTGCAGCAGAGAGGATAGCGACATGGTCAAACTTGACTACTGAAATCAGAAAGAAATGCCAAAGTTGACCTCTGGAGGACACTTAACTTGAAAAGAATAAAACCTTGCCATTTTGGATAAACAGCCATGAGAACTGGAGAAGTGAGGAAAAGAGAAGTTATAGATGGTAAGGGAGGTGACAACAAAAGTATGTGTATGGAGAAGTGCAAGAATGAGACAAGGAGACTGAAAAGAGATGAATGAAAAAAAAATCGTAGGCATAAAAAATGAAGTTAACAACGGTTAAAAAACAAAGTTAAAGAAATGGGTAAGTGTGAGAGACTGAATGGATCTAATTTAAGTTGAGGTAGAAACATGGGGAGTGGTGATAATGCACAACGTAAGTGGGAGGGAATGGAATAAAGAGTTTACTAGAAAGGTGTGAACACCTGAGATTCGGAAGAGAAAAGGGAAAGATGAAAACTTAACACAGGATGTGTTGAATGTCTGTAAACAAGTAGTAAAACGGAAAGAAGGTGGTTGGAAAAGACCAGACCTAAACAGGAAATTAAGCACCGTTCAGTTTACATTTACAGTCTGGGTGGCCCGGAAGCAAAATGCAGTGAAAAGCAGGTTTGTTTCTGGCAGGAGCTGATGCTGATGCAAAGCAGATATTGCCCATGAGCTGGGACTAAAGTGATATGCCCATCCTCCTCATTCCTAGCTAAATCTTACATTGGTGGTAAACAGTGACAGCTTTGAATTCAAGATTCAAAATGGGTCCAAAATGTGAAGGTTTGCAAATTAAAGCAAAACTTTCAGTTTTCAGAAGAACAAAATGGAACAACGGCAGAAAGGTAGGAGGGGAGGTACTGCCATGGAGCTGGCAAATAAGTGGTGTGCCCAACCACCAAAGTTCCACCTCCGTATGGCATACAAAAGGTGTGACAGTAATACCCCCCCCCCCCCACACAATGAAAGAAGCGGACTGCAATCTGTATAGTTTGGGAATACCATTTCGCACATTTTTGTCATGTTTGTGACTTCCAGAGAAGATACATTTGCTGAAAATCACGTGTGTCTGTTTTCTCATGTGTATCAAATAAGCATTCATTTCCACTCTGTATTGTGTGTTTGGTGGTATTTTGGCTCCTAACACTGATTACAAAAAGATACGAATATATTTAAAAGTGACCTCAAGCTCAAAGGGACTTAACAATGAAGACTGCATAACATGTGGAAGAGGAAGGGGGCATAAGCAGCAGAGAGGATGGTGAACATGGTCAAACTTGACTGTTGAAATCAGAAGGAAATGCCAAAGTTGACCTCTGGAGGACACTTAACTTGAAAAGAATAAAACCTTGCCATTTTGGATAAACAGCCATGAGAACTGGAGAAGTGAGGAAAAGAGAAGTTATAGATGGTAAGGGAGGTGACAACAAAAGTATGTGTATGGAGAAGTGCAAGAAGAATGAGACAAGGAGACTGAAAAGAGATGGATGAAAAAAAAATCGTAGGCATAAAAAATGAAGTTAACAATGGTTTAAAAACAAAGTTAAAGAAATGGGCAAGTGTGAGAGACTGAATGGATCTAATTTTAGTTGAGGTAGAAACATGGGGAGTGGTGATAATGCACAACGTAAGTGGGAGGGAATGGAATGAAGAGTTTACTAGAAAGGTGTGAACACCTGAGATTCGGAAGAGAAAAGGGAAAGATGAAAACTTAACACAGGATGTGTTGCATGTCTGTAAACAAGTAGTAAAACGGAAAGAAGGTGGTTGGAAAAGACCAGACCTAAACAGGAAATTAAGCACCATTCAGTTACATTTACAGTCTGGGTGACCACGGAAGCAAAATGCAGTGAAAAGCATGTTTGTTTCTGGCAGGAGCTGATGCCGATACAAAGCTGATATTGCCATGAGCTGGGACTAAAGTGATATGCCAATCCTCCACCTCATTCCTAGCTAAATGTTACATAGGAGATAAATGGTGACAGCTTTGAATTCAAGATTCAAAATCAGTCCAAAACATGAAGGTTCACAAATTAAAGCAAAACTTTTGAGTTTTCAGAAGAACAAAATGGAACAGCGGCAGAAAGGTAGGGAGGGAGGTACTGCCATGGAGCTGGCAAATAAGTGGTGCGCCCAACCACCTAAGTTCCACCTCCATATGCCATACAA
Organism: Conus betulinus; assembly: GCA_016801955.1. Lineage (NCBI taxonomy): Eukaryota > Metazoa > Mollusca > Gastropoda > Neogastropoda > Conidae > Conus > Conus betulinus. The sequence goes on from JADBJO010007910.1 coordinate 15,934, forward strand.
AAGGTGCGACAGTGATAAACACACCCTCTCCTCCCCCCAAATGAAAGAAGCGGACTGCAATCTGTATAGTTTTGGAATACCGTTTTGCACATTTTTGTCATGTTGTGACTTCTGGAGAAGATAAATTTGCTGAAAAATCACGTGTCCATTTTCTCCTGTGTATCAAAAAAAGCATTCATTTCTACTCCGTATTGTGTGTATGGTGGTATTTTGGCTCCTAAATGGTGACAACTTTGAATTCAAGATTCAAAGGGGGTCCAAAACATGAAGGTTTGCAAATTAAAGTAAAACTTTTGAGTTTTCAGAACAAAATGGACTTGCAGCAGCAGAAGGTGGGAGGGGAGGTACGGCCATGGAGCTGGCAAATAAGTGGTGCGCCCAACCACCCAAGTTCCACCTCCATACGCCATACAAAAGGTATGACAGTGATAAAACACACCCCTCCTCCCCCCAAATGAAAGACGCAGACTGTAATCTGTTTAGTTTGGGAATACCGTTTCGCACATTTTTTATCACCTTTGTGACTTCCGTAGAAGATACATTTGCTGAAAATCACCTGTCTGTTTTCTCCTGTGTATCAAATAAAGCATTCATTTTCCACTCTGTATTGTGTGCTTAGTGGTATTTTGGCTCCTAACACAGAGTACAAAAAGATACGAATATATCAAAAAAATGACCTCAAGCTCAAAGGGACATAACAATGAAGACAGCATAATGTGTGGAAGAGGAATGGGGTGGAAGCATATCAGAAGGGATGGTGAACAAGGTCAAACTTGACTGTTGAAATCCGAAGGAAATGCAACAATGAACTCTGGAGGACACATAACAGGAAAAGAATGAAACCTTGCCAACAAGATAAACAGCCATGAGAAGTGGGCAAACACAAGTTATAGATGGTAAGAGAGGTGACAACAAAAGTATGCATATCAAGAAGTGCAAGAATGAGACAAGGAGACTGAAAAGAGATGAATGAAAATAAATTGCAGGCATAAAAAATGGTAGTTAACAATGTAAAAAGAAAGTTATAGAAATTGGGAAGTGTGAGAGACTGAATGGATTAATTTAAGTTGAGGTAGAAACATGGGGGAGTGGTGATAATGCACAATGTAAGTGGGAGGGAATGGAATGAAGAGATTTACTAGAAAAAGGTATAAATACCTGAAATTCGGAAGAGAGAAGGGAAAGATGAAAACTTAACACAGGATGTGTTGCATGTCTGTAAACAAGTAGTAAAACGGAAAGAAGGTGGTTGGAAAAGACCAGACCTAAACAGGAAATTAAGCACCGTTCAGTTTACATTTACAGTCTGGGTGGCCACGGAAGCAAAATGCAGTGAAAAGCATGTTTGTTTCTGGCAGGAGCTGATGCTGATACAAAGCTGATATTGCCATGAGCTGGGACTAAAGTGGTACACCCATCCTCCTCCTCATTCCTAGCTAAATGTTACATAGGAGAGATAAACCGTGACAGCTTTGAATTCAAGATTCAAAATCAGTCCAAAACATGAAGGTTCACAAATTAAAGCAAAACTTTTGAGTTTTCAGAAGAACAAAATGGAACAGCGGCAGAAAGGTAGGAGGGGAGGTACTGCCATGGAGCTGGCAAATAAGTAGTGCGCCCAACCACCTAAGTTCCACCTCCATGTGCCATACAAAAGGTGCGACAGTGATAAACACACACACCCCTCCTCCCCCCAAATGAAAGAAGCGGACTGCAATCTGTATAGTTTTGGAATACTGTTTTGCACATTTTTGTCATGTTTGTGACTTCTGGAGAAGATACATTTGCTGAAAAATCACGTGTCCATTTTCTCCTGTGTATCAAATAAAGCATTCATTTCTACTCCGTATTGTGTGTATGGTGGTATTTTGGCTCCTAAATGGTGACAACTTTGAATTCAAGATTTCAAAATCGGTCCAAAACATGAAGGTTTGCAAATTAAAGCAAAACTTTGAGTTTTCAGAACAAAATGGAATGGCGGCAGAAAGGTGGGAGGGGAGGTACTGCCATGGAGCTGGCAAATAAGTGGTGCGTCCAGCCACCCAAGTCCCACCTCCATATGGCATACAAAAGGTGTGACAGTAATAAACACACCCCTCTCTCCCCCCAAATGAAAGAAGCGAACTGCAATCTGTATAGTTTGGGAATACCGTTTCACAAATTTTTGTGACTTCCGGAGAAGATAAATTTGCTGAAAATCACATGTCTGTTTTCTCCTGCATATCAAATAAAGCATTCATTTCCTCTGTATTGTGTGTTTAGTTGTATTTTGGCTCCTAACACTGATTACAAAAAGATATGAATATATCAAAAAGTGACCTCAAGTTCAAAAGGACTTAACAATGAAGACTGCATAACATGTGGAAGAGGAAGGGGGCATAAGCAGCAGAGAGGATGGTGAACATGGTCAAACATGACTGTTGAAATCAGAAGGAAATGCCAAAGTTGACCTCTGGAGGACACTTAACTTGAAAAGAATAAAACCTTGCCATTTGGATAAACAGCCATGAGGACTGGAGAAGTGAGGAAAAGAGAAGTTATAGATGGTAACGGAGGTGACAAACAAAAGTATGCGTATGGAGAAGTGCTAATACTGATCAAAAAAACGTCAGTATATCAAGAAGCAGGCAGAATATAAGGGGATAGAAATCTAAGGAAACCACCTTGAGCTAAAGAAGAAAAAAAATCAAGTAGTGCTGCATCAGGTAAGATAGTAAAGGTTTGCGCTTTCGTGAAAGGGAACAATTAAAAAAATAAACATGAGACATTAGGACAAAAGAAAAACAGTTTTGTCAAAGGAGAAGTGGCAAACCAAATGCAAGTAAAAGAAAATGGGAAAGAATAATTTGGCTTACAGAATACCTGTGGGAAAGTGTCAATTTTGGGAGAACACATGAAAGGGATAGCTGGAAGGTTGATTGGAATACTGAAAAAAAAAAAACAACTGTAGCAACAGATTAGTGAAAGATGAGAAGCAGCAAAAGGATGTAAAGCATAAAGTGGCATAACCATGATTACAAGAGGAACTGGAATGCAAATGGTTTTGAACAGAATATGTTGGAACAGCTGTGGGAATAGTTGGTAAAACTGAGAGAAGTGGAAGAGTGGATATTGACACGTTTAGTTCAACGCGTCAATTGACAGAAAAGCAACAATACATTGCAAATAACCAGTGACCTCAAGCTCAAAGGGACTTAACAATGAAGACTGCATAATGTGTGAAGAGGAAGGAGGCAGAAGCAGCAGCAGAGAGGATGGTGAACATGGTCAAACTTGACTGTTGAAATCAGAAGGAAATGCCAACAATGAACTCTGGAGGACACAGAACAGGAAAGAGTGAAACCTTGCCAACGAGATAAACACAGCCATGAGAACTGGATAAGTGGGGAAAAGAGAAGTTATAGATGGTAAGGGAGGTGACAACAAAAGTATGCGTATGGAGAAGTACAAGAATGAGACAAGGAGACTGAAAAGAGATGAGGAAGGGAGTAGACTTGGAGGGTCTGTTCACATGTTAATCTGAATAATGCGGATGGAATTAAATGGAAAGAAAAATGAAATACAAGATTAACTGGAAGAAGAAATGGAATACAGATGTTTTGAACAGAGCTGCAGGAGTTGGGGTTTATTCTCTATAGAAATCAGCATTTTCACCATGAATATCACACACACACACACACACACACACACACACACACACACACACATACACATACACGGTGTGACAGTGCTAAGGGTGGTGGTTACGATAGAGATGTACATAACAGGGAAGGCAGTCTATGAGCTCTTAAGATATGACAATTGATAGGGGAGACAGTTAAGAATATAAAGAGATGGCCATGGCAGTAAATGGAGCCAATGGCCTGAAAAGATATGACCATGGATAGGGGGTGGCCATTTAGGACAGGAAGAAATGGACATAGCAATGAATGGAGTCCATGACCTGAAGGTATGATTGTACATAGCGCTGGTCGTTTAGACCAGAAAGAGATGGACATGGCAGGGAAGAGAGAGTCTACAGTCTCACTCGTGTGTGACAGTGGGTAGGTGTGGTCAGTCAGGATGCAAAGAGATGGACATGGCAGGAAAGAGAGTCTACAATCTTACAAGGTGTGACAGAGTGGGTAGGTGTGGTTGGTCAAGATACAAAGAGACGGACATGGCAGGGAAGAGAGTCTACAGTCTCACAAGGTGTGTGACAGCAGGTAAGGGTGGTCAGTCAGGATACAAAGAGACGGACATGGTAGGGAAGAGAGTCTACAGTCTCACAAGGTGTGACAGCAGGTAAGGGTGGTCAGTCAGGATACAAAGAGATGGACATGGCAGTGAATGGAGCCCATGACCTCCAAAGATATGACCATGGATAGGGGTGGCCATTTAGGACAGGAAGAAATGGACATAGCAATGAACGGAGTCCATGACCTGAAGGTATGATAGTACATAACGCGGGTCATTAAGAATTCAAAGAGATGGACATGGTAGGGAAGAGAGTCTACAGTCTCACAAGGCGTGACAGTGGGTAGGGGTGGTCGGTGAGGATACGAAGAGGTGAGTATGGCAGGAAAGCGAGTCTACAACCAATGGCAGTGCAAGGCATGGGGCCATTCCAGTTTATGTTCCCACTTTTATGAAACAAGAATGGATGGCAAAATGAAATAGGGAATTATTTGGGGAAGCCACGACAATGCTGGAAATGAGAAGGAACATGTTTAGGGAGAGCGCATGTGTGTGTGTGTGTGTGTGTGTGTGTGTGTGTGTGTGTGTGTGTGTGTGTGTGCGCGCGCGCGCGTGCGCGTGTGCCAGCGGGGGAAAGCGAGTGAGGGAATAGGATATGATGACACTGGTTACAGTGACCAAATTTGGATAAGAGATGTGAAAGGAATGAACAGAAGTGGATGGTGATGAGGCAGAACATGGAGGGAGGGGTAGGAAAGAAACAAGAAAGGGAGTGGTGGTGGCAAAGAAGAAAAAAAAAGTAAGGACTGGACCAAGTAGGATCAGGGTCAGCAGGGGAAAATAACAATGGTCGGGTAGACAGTGGAAAGTGTGGAAGGAAAATGGGAGGAAGAACAGTGGGAAAACAAGGGATGAAAGGAGAGGACAAGAAAGAACCTGGTTGGAATCCATTTTTAATTTTGTTGATTATACCCCAATGACACACAGTTTCAAGTTTTCATTCCCTTCTGTTCTTTCTTTGTTTTTTTTTTCTTTTTGAATTGTAATCATTATGATCCAGCCCACAAAAACAAAGCCTTTTCTGGTCTGTCACCATCACAAACAAAAATATGTTATGTTAAAAAAAAAAGTCAGATCACATGAAAAAAGAGAAAAAAGGAAAAGGAAACAAACAGCATCTGTATGTGATTTAGCTAAACTGTCAATCTCTTAAGAATATGAAATTAGGCGGTGTTACAAACAATTGACATTTCATTGGTTTTTCACACACACAAAAAAAATGGGGCAAAAGGTAATGAAAAGCATGTCATTGCCACAAGCGATACATACAAATTACCTAGGCAAACAGACACTGTAGAGGGGAATACCAACATATGTCCTTGTTACTTTCAAACGGCTTTCTGACCCATCTCATTTTCTTCAATATCTTCACATCTGACCTCCTTTTCACCATGAACGATCTTAAATTATCTTTCCTCAGCACACTTTCTCTCTTCTTATATCTTCTGTGTCTATTTTCCACCTCCTTCCGTGAATATATCTTTCTTCATTACTGCTGTGTACCATTTCACTGACCATCCTCATCTTGTTCATCATCTGCCTATTTCTGCAGATTTCCAGCCCCTTTTGCAGCGACACATATTTTAGGTTTCTAGCCACGGCTTTTGGTCATTTCATTTACTTTTTCTCCAATTCCCACCCTCCGTCCTAAAAGCTGTGCAAGCCAGACAGCTGGTGGAGTCCTTACCAAAACAAGCAAGATCAGAGTGAGTATGTGGTGTTTAAAAAGTCCAGGTGGATTGTCTAGAATATGGATAGATTACAAACAACATTATCAAGGTGTCTCGTGAACTGTGGAAGAATAGAAGAATACACATTTACATAGGTGGAGCAAAACTGGGACTGTGCTCAGATTTCTTTTTGGAATTAGGGCTGGGGGCTGATCCAGGTGAATGGATGAAAACGGGGAACACAATGAAATGGAATAGCTGATGGAAGATGGGAAATGTGATGTGGAAACAATATTTAGCCTCCTTAAACATGTCAAACTATACTTCATTCAATTGAGAAAATCATCCACAAAGCCCATCACACATGTTATGGATGTATGATACAACACCCAAAATGTCACGCAATAACATGTATATACTACCAAGTCCACAAATTGGTATGCCATTGATGAAGACGGGCACATCCATTCATGTATTACACAGACTGAATCGGTACCATTTTAGACGAGAAATACCAAAAGGATACACACACTGAGGTTGTATCATTTCTTGATTTCTTCTGCTATTTTTTTTTCTTGGCCAAGTCAGTAACACACACACACACACACACAGAGGGTCTGGGTCCTTGGCGTCTTATCAGGGGTTGGGTGACAGATGCCCACGTGCCTGAGGAGGAAGAGGTGCACACAGGAAACGGGATCAGCAGACACTAGCGTAGTCACGCATCAAGACATGAGGTGCTGAAATCCTTGGCTGGCTGAAGCACGTATTGAACTCCTTGAACCACGTCTTCGTAATGTCTGCACAGCAAATGAGAGGTTAGTCAGAGGTGCTCACGTAGCCTTCTGGGCACGTGTTAGAGACAAATTACAAAAAAAAATCCCTGTTCCATGCTTTGAACTTCTCACAGGCATTGTTTGGCTATGTCCACATTTACTCCCACAATAGAAGATAAAATATTTAATGGAAAGCTGCTTTCCGATTTACTCGTTTTACTTCTTTCCATCAATATCTTAAAGAGTGGGACAATGGCATTTTTTCTCCATCTCAGTGCTTGTGACTACACCCCTTGTATGTCTCTCGTTCAAATCACAACATGAGAGAACTTCCGACTTCAGTTCTTTTATTGCCCAAATGCTGTTGTTGGGATATTCCTGCGAGCAGGATTGTGATCGGGACAAAAAGAAATTAAAAAAAAAACCTTCATGCTAGCTAAACCACCGAGGCTACAAGATGACCTGGGCCCCGACAACTGAGGTGGGAGGAGCCATAGTGAGGGCCATGACGAACGTTAGGGCTTGGAGACAGACCCTGGGGAAGACCAGACGGCTGGGCGAGGACCATCAGCCCAGGGCAAGACAACACACTGACAGCCCAAGACGAGGCATCCCCCATCAGCCCCTGGTGATTTTCTTTTGGGTTTTTGTTTACACAAATTCAAATTGCTGATGTGACAGAGAGACGGTGGTCCGATACGATGTCGTTACTTGTGCATGATCGGGTAACGAGGATGAACTTGGAATTGACAGGAACAACTTACTTTCTTCCACAAAAGAGATGCTACAAATAAATTCTCTGTGGAACATTGATTTTGAATTTTTTTTTTTTCATGAGCAGAAAAGATGTGTGCCTTAGTGACATTTCCAAAGAGGGGCAAAGTTTGACCTCATAATTTTTCTCAATTGAAAGTCTTTGGTTCTCACAACTTGTGGTACAGATGTGTGACAGTCCTCAGCAATTGGATTTATTGGGATTGTTTTTTTTTCTTTCTAGCCCCATAGCACTCTCAAAGTCGGAGCAGCTGGATGCTCTTGGCTATATGGTTGTTGGTTTGTTTTTGTTATTGTACATGTTCTATTCCTTTCTGCCTTGTTTCATGACTGGAGTGGTTGTTTTTTTTTTGTTTTTTTTTTTTTTTTTTTTTTTTTTGGGGGGGGGGGGGGTGTTGTTGATTGTAAAATTCCAAGTACTTGGGCGTTGTACCATTAGTAGTACAAAAAAAGGTAGTTGCTGTCAAGATGTTTCAAGAGCATGAAAGCGCATCTGCCTCTCCAACGATGCCCAACTTACAGGCAGAAGTTGGAAGATCCCCAGGACTGGGGAGGGGGACAATGATTGGTGGTGGTCTTGGGGGCATTAGGAACCACAGCCCAGGCTATAGGAGCAGGTTAGTGAAGGAGGCTGAGAGTCTATACAGGCAATTAGAGGAAATGCGCTCCTAGTCGCAGAAGGTTGTGGTGACTGGGCTTAAACACAAAAAGGTCAGGAAATTCCACGGGGAGCCAGAAGTAGATGGGAGGTATATAGTGGAGGATTTTATAGAGGAGGTTAGCGTATTGCTAAGAGGGGAGGAAGAGAGAGAGGAAAGAAGGCAGCTGGTCCTCAGCCATCTCGAGGGGGTGGCAAAAACAGAAGTATGGTCGTGTGGGAGACCACAGGACTACGTAGAAGCCATTTTGGAGACCCTGCATAAAGCGTTCGGGGACCACCATTCCCTCCAGCCTTACTGGTCGACTTCACTGAATGAAAACAAGGGGCAAGAGAGGGCATAAGTGAGTATGCCAATGACCTGTTTTCCCGACACAAGAAATTGACACAGAAACAAGAAAAGGAAGGAAAACAGTTGGTCGTGGAGGATGCACTGGTTGGTCAATTCAAGGAGGCACTCTGCGACAAGAGCCTGGCTCTTGTCCTGAAAAGACAAGTGAAAAGGAGCATGTCATCTTTGCAGAAATTAGGGAAGAAGCCCTAGAGTGGGAGGAAATGAAGGGAGACCAGTTAGTAGCCGTACAGCAGGTACTGGGGCAGTAGGGAGTCAGCTTTCAGAGTTGGGAAGGGCCCAAGAGGAGCCGAGACAAGAAAACATGAGCTTCAGGAGGGAATTAGAGGCCCTGAAGCAAAAGGGGAGGAGACCACAAGATGAGAAGAGAAACAGGCAAAGGGGTGGTGGCAGGGGGTGGTACTGTGTTATCAGTGTAGAAAAACCAGGCCACATCCAGAGATTCTGTACGGGATCAGGGGTTAAACGGGGAGCCATCAGTGTAGGGAACCGTACTACTGATGGAACCAGTGTGGCTCGTCACTGCTCTCCAGGACCATGAGTGAGTGCCCTACCATCAGGTAGAGACAGGTGGTGTAGAACTAGAGGCGCTTTGGGACACAGGCTCGCAAGTCACCATCATGAGTGACTGCCTATATCATAAGTACTTTTCAGGGGATTCACTACTAGTTAAGGATGTCCAGTTAGTTAAGTTACTGGCTGCCAACGAGTCAGAGGTGCCATATATAGGGTACACTGTCATGGACGTCAAGATAGGGAAGCAGGTCATTCCAGCCAGGGGAATCCTCTTCAGACCTGGTTACCCCTCAAATTCTATGTGTAGGTTTTGGGTCAAAAATGTGTACAATTGTGTGTAAAATGTGTAAGATTTAGCAGCACAATGTAATAACCTAGGAAACAATATTGAATGCATACAAGACATTGGAAACACTGAAAATTTATTACCATAAAAGACGTATTTTCTTAAAATGCAAAGTGGCTTCATTCACAATCAATAATTGTCAAACTAATCCAAGTTTCTTGGCAGTGTCCTCTAATAGGCAAAACCCTTTGCTTAGAAGCTTAACAAGAACATTAACTAATATGATTTCTTTGAATAATACTTTCCTTTGTCTCTTCACTTTTTACTATAAATAGTGATCGACATAACTGGAAAACAAATTCTTGATGTAGTCCCTTTCTTTCATATGCTTATACAACAGACAGAGAAAAAGTGCTCATATTAGCAGCCAATTTCATTGTTGATAAGCTAAGCAGTCATTCTAATCATGCAGTGAATTTCATTTCAGAGTTTGGTAATAAGCTGTTTTCAGCTCCTTCAGACTGTCAGATGAGAGGCTGTGAACTGCATCTACTGAAGAACAGTCATCATTCTTCAGGATTAGCAGACTTGGCTCGTATGCAAAGACAAAGGTAGTCAAGGCCAGGAGCTCATGGAGAGTTGGCTTCATCACTCCTCCTGGGTATGAACGTCATCTGGGAAGAAAAGGGGGGTCTAGAGGTTGCGGTTGACCTGGAACTTGAGTCCTATCAACCAAGCTTGGTCAGAGCTCCAGCAGACAGAATCCATCTTCCAGTGAGGTCGACCACCAGCGTGACTGTTCCCGGAAGGGGGAGGAAGCAAGTTCAGCAAGGTCAGAAGGAGTCAGAGTACATCATAGAACCACTGACAGAGCAGACTTATGGCAAATTCTTGGTTGCCCAGACAGTGGTGGCAGGCGAGGGACCGTGGACAATCCCTGTGGTGAACATCGGGGAAGAGGATATCATGATAGCTGGTAAGACTCCGTTAGGCACAGTCACTGAGGAAGGGCATGTTGTGATGTCAGAGGTTGGGTTCAAGGAAGACAAGGGTCATATATAGTTGTCCAGTGCAATAGCATAGGAGTAGCTAGCCAGGTTAAGTCTCAGGCACAGATAAACCTGTCCCAAGTAGAGTGCTCTTCCTCAGAACGTATGCAATTGAGGCAACTCCTGGAGGAGTCTGCTGACACCTTGACCAACCATGAATTCAATGTGGGCCACACCGACCGGGTGAAACAAATCCCGGTAGAGGATGACACCTCAGTGGTGCAAGCCTACCGGAGGATTCCGCCTACTCAACTGGGAAACGTGAAGCAGCACCTTCAAGAACTCCTGGAGAAAGAGATCATCTGACTGAGCAGCAGCCCATACGCTTCACTGATCATCCTGGTCAGAAAGAAGAACGGGAGCCTGAGGATGTGCGTGGATTACCACAAGCTGAACGCAAAGACCAGGCAAGACGCTTCCCCCTACCCCGAATTGACGAATCCCTGGATGCCTTTGTGACGAGATGGATACGAGTGGTAGGTGAAGGACTTGAATAATTTCTCTATGAGAATTATCTTACATTTCACCTACACCCCCTCTCTTACTAGCGGTGGAAGGAGCAACTTTCCGGTATTAGTCATCAAAGGAATTTTTATTTGTTCCGGGTATTGATTAAATACAGAAGAATGGCTCTGAGATAATTTTCCCTAGGCTTGTACTCTTACTTAAAAGTACTTATAGCTCCGAGATACAGAATTGAAGAGAGAAGTTCAAACATTCAACATTCGATTGAACAACAGGGAACTGACACAAGTTAAGTGCACTTTCACACATCAACTTTTATTACTTATACATAGATAAGAAATGGCGTGACACTTCCATAGGCTGTGTTTCAGTTCTCATTGGACTACCACAATGAGGGGTCCTTCCTCACTCCTACTTTACTCACTGGCACTCTGTGCAGCAAGCCTAAGTTGGCATACAGGGGTTCTGTCTAAGTTACACTGAATGTATATGGTTATTATACATCCACCCCGCTTGCTACCCAGTATTGTAGCCAGGATGGTACTCATAGACAGGTTCTCACTGTTTCATCATAAAGTGAGGGTAAGGGTCTGATGGGTTTTGAGTCCAGGTGGTAAGCAAACTTAGCTTTGCTTCGGAGAAGACAGTTGTTCTCTCCTGTGGCTGGTGACTGCCCCACTGGTGTAGATTTGTTGTCTGGTGTCGCCCCCGGTTTCCGGCGAAGTCCCAGCTTCTGGTTCAGTCGCAATGTGTAGCGTGACCAGGATCCCAGTTCTGCGATAAAGAGAACTTGATCTGTAGATGAGAATCTGGTGGCTGGTCTGTCGAGTGCACACATTTACCCTTTTCCTCCGTTCTTTCAGAAGGGGTGTGAGACTCAGCCAGCAAGTTTTTCTCTATGGTAGAGTTTTCTGCTATAACTATTAACCTCCACTTTTGTTTAATGGCTAAGTTAAGCTCACAAAAGGGTAGGAGACAGTAATACAATGTTACAGTTTTAGTTAAACAACTCTTCCTTGTTTCATATGAATTAAATCACACTGACTTGGGCTATGCTTAGTCCAAGTACACATGTGGTGTAGACTTAAAGTCATACACTACAAATCATTCCAATAATCACCAGTATTTATAAATCAGAGTAGCAGTTTTTACCTAGCACAGGCATGTTTTCCTGATCAAAATTAATCATTGAATTATTATCTTAACAGACAGGGTTGCATACTGACAAAAGTCAGGGTGAACACAAAGAGCAGTGGTCAGATTGTTAACAAAGAATCAAAACCACTGGGGAGAGAGCTTTTGCCATATGATGGCAAGCAAACTACTACACAAATAATCATTCATCAGTTTGATAAATGTTGCTAAGCATTTGTACAAAGTTACAATGCTAACACACACAGCATACACAAAATCAATACATAGATTCAAAATGTAAAACAGAGTTCCAACTCACTTTTCCTGGGAATGAACAGGAATGACTTGAGATCAAGGAGTTACCAAGAGTTTCCTAGGTCTTCTCTGTCCCTTTGTCTTCCTCTGCTCTTGTCTACAGGCAGTCCTGAGGGGTCAGTGGAGTTGCGCCTGTGTGTGTCTGCTATATGGACTTCTCACTTGCCGAATCAGATTTTGACAACCTGTCATTTACCGATCAGGGGTGAGAGGGGGAGGGATTTAGTCTTGTAACCAATCACCTCGGAAATTGTTTGAACCTAATCGGCACGGGATAATTTATGCATCCGTATAGCTGGCCGTTGAGCCCCAGTTAATTTATGCGTCCGCATAGGTGTGTCTGCGAGGACGGGGACGGTAGGTATGAAAGGGGGGGGGGGTGGAGGTGGTGGTGGTGGAGAGCGCGGCACATGCCTTTGTGTCGCGGGGTAGAGAGAGGGGGGGGTGGGAGGTGGGGGGTGAGACGGGCTATTGTTAGAACGCACGCCCCACGCTGCTGTTAGTGTCGCACCGCATGGGGAGGGAGGGTTGAGAGAGGGGAAGGGAAGTTTTCCCTGTGTCACTGATCGTGTCAGTCGGGCCTTTCGCACCATCCTAAGCAAGGGGGGGGGGGGGAGAAAGGGGGGGGGGGGGGGGGGGGGGGGGGGGGGTTGAGAGGGGAGAGTGGGCATAGATTTGAAATCTATTTTTTAGTTTGATGTTTTAGTGGGGCCGATCGGATGGGGTTGTCAAGCGTCACGTCACAGCCTTACAAGGGGCTTGTTGTTATTTCTCCACGATGGATTTGGCTTCAGGATATCATCAGGTTGAAGTGGAGGAAGAGGACAAACACAAAACGGCCTTTACAACCCCATTTGACCTCCTCAAGTTTAATCGGATGCCTTTTGGGTTGTGCTTGGCACCCTGAGCCTAAGCATCAGCTATGTAATATGGTTAGCACGGGTTTGGAACAAAATTATCTTAATGAAAATAGAATAGTAGCGAAAAGCAAACATGAATAATTAATCATGGGATAAAATTAATGATACTATGGCACAAAAATTATGCCTTAATGCGTAATCGGGAGTCACGATATCTGTCTACAGGTAGCAGGGTAACCTGCACGTACGTTATGTTCAGTCTTTGCTCATCTAGAGCCTTACCTCATTCTTCAGGCATTGTGACCTCTGTGGAGCGGGCACTGGTACTGGCGGAGGGAGAACGTCAGCTGGAAGATGAAGGGGACGAGGCGCCAGTTGCTTCCTGTGCCCTCGGACGTGGATCATCAACAGTATCTGTTCTTCCATCCAAGGTGTTTAGCAGAAAAGGTACAGGTTGTTGCCATGGCAAAGGCTCTGGTTCCTCATCCGAGAGATCAGGGGCTAGGAGGGGATCTCTTTGCTCGATGACCCTCCCTTGGCCACCTGGCAGGACAGCATACACCAGGTTATGTTGGGTTGGCGGCGACACAGTGTGGGTCAGGCTGCCAGCAGTCCTGGATCCTGTTGCAGCCTAGAACCCAGTCATGCACGTAGACATGGTCGCCGACCTGGAGATCATGGCTAGATGTCATGTAGACGATCACATGCCTCCTGGTGAGCTATCCCAAGTTGCTGTTGATGTTGCCATATTCAGTCTACTGTGCCTGTTGTTGTGGTGGAACGTCCCAGGAGGTCGTCAATGGTAGTCTGGGCTCCTGCCCAAACAGGAGGAAGGTGTTAACCAGAACGATATACAGGCAATCCACATCTCAAAACATTGCTGGGACATGAGAGATGAGGCACATTTTTTTGTGACAGTAGGTAAATCTATTTTGACCTCTAAGTCAACACATAAGCCCAGGTCTCATATTGACTCCGTTAAGTGCTGATGTGTCAGGTCAGTATCTATGCTACTGGTTTAGTAATTTACACAGGTTATGCATATGTTATTTCATGCACTGTGTCTTTTGATGTCTATACAAAGTGAAAGTTTGGTGTATATGTTCTACGTATTGTGTCCTTCATCCCTCTTGGCCCCAACATGCATACATACATACGAGTGAGCCAGCATCCATTGCTAAGGTTGTTTCCCCTTCTCACTGCTTTAGTAAACGCATGTATACACACGAACGAGAGAGAGAGGGAGAAAGATATATGGAAAGACAGTGAACATTCTGAAGTACAAACGACAGAGCCCACAAAACTAAAGAGGTAAAATTTGTATACTACTGACAGAAATCTGTTCATATTTCTCTGACAAGAAATGCTATCCTAAGCAGGTGTGGAGGGTGCCTACCTTCCTGTGGATGAGAAATGTGCGTCTTTCTGCACACGCGGGACAGGACTTGGATGGCAGACATTGTGTATGTGACGACAGCGGTGGAGAAACAACAGGTTCTTGGTCGTTGTCACCCATCGCCTCTTCAGACATGGGAGTCAAAGCTTCCTTGATGATGAAAGCTGTTGTCATTCATTGCCTCTTCAGACATGGAGTCCAGCTTCCTACATGATGAATACTGTCGCCTGCAGATTCCGTCAGATCCCCACAGAGTTGTTTCCTTCAAGCTGTTTGACCATGGTCATATCTGCGCTCGTGGCTCACCCCATGGAAAAAGTTCACTTCCAGGTGTCACGGAGAACAGTGGGCCAGGTGGATGCCCGTCGAGGCTCTGACCCTCTGTTGTCGCTCAGATCTGGTTCCTGTTCCTGTTGTAAACGAAAAAAGAAAAGTTATCTAACATAGGGTTGGAGAGACGGTCGGTCAGTAAACTCAGCAATGAACTGATTGTTTTCATCTGTTGGAACAATGCAACCATCTATTAAAAAGGCTTGGGGGGGGGGGGGGAGAAAGTCGGAGGAAGGGGATGGGGGGGGGGTGGTATCTGTTAACTGCTCCTTCTCCCCACTTGGGTACACTGTTGTTGAAAGAGGACAAATAAAAGGTGATCAGCTACACAGCAAAAGATAGCATATGTCAGTGTCTCAACACTAGACACACAGTTTGTCAAGTGGTTGGCTGCTTCATTGGTTACTTACTTGGTAGCTTATTATCTTTGTTGGCTGGTCGATTGGCAGTAGCTTATTATCTTTGTTGGCTGGTCGATTGGCAGTCTTTCAGTTTACCTGTCAATTTCAATCAATCAGATCCAAAAAGCGTGGATAGCCCAAAGCACAGCAGGGGTGCTTTGTTTTTCCACATGGAAAGAATTTTCACGCAAAATGAATACAAATGGCAAACTGATTATCAGAACAACAGGGTGATGAGAGAAGGGGGGGGGGAGAGAGAGGGTGGGGGAGGGGGAAGGGGGGGGAGAGAGAGAGAGAGAGAGAGAGAGAATTCAATAAAAGATTAAGATTTTTTCTTACTGATTTTAACGATATTTTAATATCATGCTAATGCAGCCACAAAATAACTGTTTACATTTCTTGAAATACAGACACTGATGCATGACTCATGGTAACACACCAGAACAAAATCACTTGACTTAGATTCCCCATCATTCACCAAAATTGATCATGCAACAGATAAACAAACCAGGGTAGGGGATGTTCATCAGCCATGGTCGGCAAGTCGCCTACGAGAGGAAAACTCGGACAAGAAAACCAACGCCGAAGACAGATGTACTGGGGCCCTTGGCGCGTAAACAGCAGTACAACGCATTTACCTCATGTCATGCAACAGTTAATATATGACTAGAAATTATGTGCAGTTGTACAAGAGCAATACAAGAATGATTCCACTGTGTCTGTAAGCTAAAATGTCATGTGACTTGGTTGCCAGCAGAATAGATATGATCCTGTTTCAACGGTCGCAGAAAGCATAGTAACGACCATCAGGGAGAGATGTCCAAGGATGCACCCACCCACCCACCCTCCCCCAAAACATGAGAACAAAGTGCTGAGGAGGAACTGCTGATAGTCCATTTTTTCATTGTTCACAAGATGCGATGAACCTTCAGATCTCTCTGCCGCTGAGGAGGATTTCCTTTCATACCCTCTTCCCTGACTGGAGGTCTTTTTCATCTGACATCAAGATCCTCTGGTTCCACTGAGCTTCCAAAACTCACTATTATGCTAAGTCAAGAGAAGAGAATCTGATGTCTTTCAATTTTTCCTTTAAATTCCCTTAAACATTTGACAAAAGGAAACTTGTGCGGTAATAGGCAACGAAAGAAAGTCGTTCTTACTGAATAAAGGAGTCAAATGTCTACCGTCAAGAAGGCGTTTAAAAAGATGGAAAGAGAGAGAGAGAGAGAGAGAGAGAGAGGGAGAAGAGGTGGCAGAGAAGGAGATAAGTTACCAGCTGAAAGATCTTTCAAAACGTCTTCACTTTCTTTTAATTACAATTCCTTGATCCTGAATTTGTGGAAACGATCAGCTGAAATATACTGTGCACAAAAAGAAACATTTTTTTTCTATGAAAATATTAAGGAAAATTTTGACAGAAACATGCCCTGTATAGCAGGGAACTCTGTCCAGTGTGAATAGTCAGACATAATGAATAGACATAACAGTAGACTGATGTCTTATTTCTTCTGTGGTTGTAATATTTTGACATGCTAAATGACGCATGAAATGACTGAATAAAAATATGCGTTTCCTTTTGTGCAGAGTATATATAATAGCACTGTCTTCTTCTAATGTTTTGGGAGTTCTCAAAATTTTTCTGCCGACAAAGTATCCCTACCATGTGACAAAAACAGAGTGAGAAGCATGTTTCAATCCAGAATTATTGATCTGATGGACCGAAAATTGAAAGTGGGATTAAAGTTTTGTATTAGATTTACAATTAAAATGGGGGTGATGGTGCCCCCCCCCCCCCCCCCCCCCCCCCATCCCCATTCTTGTCCCCACCATCTCTAAGTCTATCTCCTATTCTATCCTTTCTTCTTGATCACTTTAATGAGAAAGATCCTGCACATAAACCCTACAAGAGGAAATCCTTCCCAGTACAGATATCAGTTTGTTTAAAAAAGCAAGTGAGTGGATGGGGGGGGGGGGGGGGGAGAAATCTTTCCCCAATTCTTTCCATCAATAACACCAAGTGCGGTGCGCAGAGAGACAGAGACAGATACGGTGAGACAGACAGACAGACAGACACAGAGAGAGAGAGGAGAGGAGAGGAGGTGAGCGAGTTGGAGTTTGATAATATAATAACAAATTTCAAGAGCAATTATGGTGTACTGTTAGGGGCGGTAATGATGAAACAGTATTAGTAGGGTGTATATAATACAGAAGCCCAAACTCAAATGATGAAAACAATAATGAGCTATTTAACTTGCTAAAACAGTAAAAGCAGAAACAACTGAGCATATATAATAAATATGTATATTTGGTGACTTTAATTTTCAAAATGGGATGGAACTTGGAATGTGATAAAAAGTAATGAAGTTATTGAAAACTTTAAAGATCCTTTTTAATACAGAAACTAGCCCAACTCGTGTTCAGGAAGGACAGAAGCCAACAACTGATGACTTAGTTTTAGGTAATGAAAAACCCTTGATCTCTGATATTGAATATAGTGACCCTTAGGGCAAAAGTGATCACTTCATTTTAACATTTGAACTGCATGTTCCCAAAGAGAGGTAAAAAGAAACCCTAAGTATAAATTTAATTCACAGAAAGGAGACTATGATAAAATGAGGAAAATGCTTTCAGAGAGTGTCAACTCCTTGCTTACAAATGATCAGGATGTAGAGGAAATGTGGAATGTTTTAAAATGCGAAGTCGTAAAATGTATGGACAAATGTATTCCAAAGACTACATGTGGCCAAAATAAAATGCGTAAACCACTTTGGATGAATGACAAAGTACTTAAAAAGATTACGAAAAAATATAAACTTTTTCAAGGTGTTTATTGACGAAAGATGGGAAAGATTACAGTAAATATGCAGAAATGCGAAATAAGAGCAAAAATGAAATGAAATCAACAAGAAAGCTTATGAACGTGAAATAGCAGAACATTGTAAAAAAAAAATCCCAAATGTTTTTGGAAATACGTGCAAGAACTTACAAAAGTAACACACAGGGGTTAATACTCTAAATGATGGTAGATGAAGGTTGGCCGAGTCAGATAATAAGCTGAAGTTTTGAATGAGTTTTTTGCAAGTGTCTCTGCTAATGAAGATACAAACAACATACCTGATTTCACTGAATGTAGTAAATCTAATGGAATTTCAGTTACAGATATAATAATTACTCTAGCTACAGTAGAGAAGAAGCTGTTTGAATTGAATCAATCTAAAGTGCAGGGACCTGATTTAATACCACCTAAAGTCCTAAAAGAATTAAGTAAGGAGTTAGCTGTACCACTCAGTAAGATTTATAACAAATCATTAGAGACAGGAAAATTACCCCTTGACTGGAAATCGGCAGAAATTTCTGCTATTTTTTTTTAAAAAGGGTCAAAATCTGAGCCAGGCAACTATCGTCCAGTAAGCTTAACCTGTATTGTAAAGTGCTAAAATCCATCATAAGAGTCTGAGATATCATAGTATCTCACTTCACTGATAATAAATTGTTTGCAGTATGCCAACATGGCTTTCATAAAAAAAAAAAAAAAAGTCTTGCATATCACAAAGTTTAAGTTATGAACTTTAGATTTAGTTACCATGCTAGAGAATAAGTACCCTGTTGATATAATTTACCTTGATTTCTGTAAAGCTTTTGATACGGTTCTGCATGAGAGATTATTGAAAAAAAATGGAAGCATATGGTATAGTAGGCAAGTTGTTAAACTGGACTAGAGATTTTTTTGTCAAATAGAAAACAAAGAATAAGAGTGGGTAACTGTATGTCGACAGTGAAAGATGTTATGAGTGGCATTCCCCAAAGGAGCATTTTAGGACCTGGACTGTTTACTATTTTTATAGATGACCTTCCAGATGAGTAAACAGTTTTTGTAAAATTTTTGCTGACAATACAAAAATACATGACAAATCAGTTAACTATAATAGTTTTCAAGAAAATTTAAACTGCCTCCAAAACTGGTCAGACAAGTGGAATCTATTTTAATGTTGAAAAATGTAAAGCTTTGTATGTTGGCAAAAACAATCCAGAACATGAATACAACATGAAAATGGATGGTAATAGCTGGTACAGAAATGTGAGGAAAAAAAGGATCTTGGTGTAATCTTTGATAAAGATTTGCTTTTTGATACTCGCATTCAAAAGTGTATAAATAAAGCAAACCAAATGATTGGATTAATAGAAAGAACTTTTATTTCCCAAAACAAAGAAACATTTTTAAAATTATATAAAACTATGGTTAGACTGCATCTTGAATATGGCAATATAATCTGGTACCACACACTTGAAAAGACAATCAATAGCAATAGAAAGAGTACAGAGAAGAGCTACTAAAATCATGCAAGAATGTACAAACATATCTTATACAGATAGATTAAATTACTTAAATTTGCACTCTTTAAAAGGTAGACGTATTAGAGGGATTTGACTGAAGTGTTCAAAATATTTCACCAGCAAACGGACATACAGTGGGACTATTTTTTTAAGCTGCTAAAAACAGATAGAACAAGAAATTCGGAAGGCAAGATATTTGTTAAGCAGTTTCATACTAATATGGGGAGATTCACGTTCAGTAACAGAGTTATTGCTAACTGGAGCAATTTGCCAATTGCACCTAAATTTGCTAATACTAATGTTTTTAAGAATTTGCTGGACGAAGATTTTAAATTTAAAGTACAGTTTAGAAGCTTTGACGAATGTGTAGGAAAATGTATATTGCATGCATTTCAACCCTGTTATAAAAGCAAAATAACATGAGGGGACACTGAAAGGTTTAACGGCCTATGTATAAATTACGTCCCTACCACCACACTACTACTACTACTACTACTACGTGAGAGTTAGACAAGAGACGGACAGACATGGAGACCCTAGACCGGGTGACCTCTGACAGGTCAAAAACCTTTACGGCCAGAGGGTTATGGGAATGTTAACTGTCCTTTCAAGAAAAAACCTCGCATTTAAAAAAAAAAAAAAAAAAAAAAAAAAAAAAAAAGAAACCTCTCTCTGAATGCGCTCCTTTCCGAGAGTTAAAACTATGCTAATCTTCGATGGAAACAAAACAAGGTGGAGTGAAAATTCTGTCTGAAGACAAGCAAGTGTCCGAGGTAAGAGCTTTTAAGTTGACCCAGCTTCCCTTGACATTTGAAAAGCACAATGACGGTGTCTTGAATTAGTATTTTAAAGTTTGGAGAGGTGGGGGGGAGGGGGGGGGGGGGGGAGGGGGGGGGGGGGGGGGGGGGGGGGCTGAGGGAGGGGGGGCTGAAAAAGAAATCGTAAAAAGGGGAGGGGTCTGGTGGGGGGGGGGGGGGGGAGAAAAGGAAATTATCCAGCAAAAACAATTTCTTTTTAAAAAGCTTACCTCCCAAAAAGGCTTGGATTTGATCGATTCTATGCCAAAGTGCAGGTCAATCAAGACGGCGCATCTTCTTTCAGTTAGCACTGCTTTGCTGTGGCGATTCACGATTCACGCAGCTATCCTTTCATCCTATCAACATGACCCGGGCCAGTGTTTTTTTTTCAAAGGCTTAGGTCACTCCACAGTATTTGTAGGTGAAACTGGGCATTATTCAAAGAAGCAGCACACAGTTTAGAACTGCACTTCTGCACTTTGCCGGTTTTGGCGGCAACGCACTACATCAATCCAGCAGTTCTCATTCGTTGCTCGTTTGCAATGGCGGGCATCGTCACGTGTTTACACGCAGCGCCGTTCACTGGCTAGGGATGCGAAACCTTTAGACATGTTGTGAGATGAGATCACGCGCGGAGTAGCTTCCAATCCTTCAGGAAACACGTGAATCACTGTCTGGGCCTCTTCCCTTTGCGAAACGTCCCTTAGTTGTCAGGATTGTGGAGGAGAGCTAGAGGAGGGGGGGGGGGGGGGGGGGGGGGGAGGGTGGGGAAAGGCAGGGGGGGGGGGGGGGGAGGGGGGGGGGGGAGAAAAGGTGGACATTGGGGGAGGGTGGGGGGGGGGAGGGGAGGTAAGTTGGGAGAAGGCTGGGGAGGGGGTAAGTGGGCGGAGGTTGGGGGGTGGGGGGAGGATAAGTTGGGGTGGGTGGGTAAGTTGGGGAGGTGGGGGTAAGTTGGGGGGAGGTTCGGTGGAAGGTGGGGGATGCTAAAGTGGGGGTTGGGGGGAAGGGGGGTTGGGCGAGATTAGGGGTAGGTTGGGGGAGTAAGTTGGGGCAGGGGGAAGAGGGTTGTGACGGGACCTACCTGACTGTCGGGAGGAAACACTTAGTCCAATACAAGTCTCACTTTCCTTTTTGCTCTGTAGTTCGCAGAGAACAAACTAACCAAATTCTCTCTCTCTCTCTCTCTCTCTCTCTCTCTCTCTCTCTCTCTCTCTCTCTCTCTCTCTCTCTCTCTGTGCATAGGTGTGCGTCAGATGGAGGGGTTGGAGGATATTGATGGGGGTGATGATGTGAGTGAGGTGGGAGGGGGAGATAATGCCTAAAATCTGAACTGGCGATCAACCATGTAGCAATTGTGCTTTGTTTTGTCTTGTGCTGGTCACTTTAAGTTCTTTTGGTGTTAATTACTAATGAAGTCTGAAGTCAATCTTCCATTTGGCCCGCCTTTTTGTATTCCGCTTTTATATGCCCACATGAATGTTTACTGGATTGTATCACAAGAAAGAAAGAAAGAGACAGAAAGAAAGAAGAAAGAACAAACAAGTAAAGAAAAAAAAATTACAAGAGAAACAAATACAGTATTTTTAAGAATTGGAATTGTGAATGAACAAATCACTGACTGAATGAAGAAATGCACAAAGAAAGTAAGAATAACAGTTTTGAGTAGAAAGATTTGAATATGCAAAATAATTGATCAGTAATTAATGCCCACACACACACACACACACACACACACGCGCGCGCGCGCGCGCGCGCGCGCGCACAGAGAGAGAGAGAGAGTCATACACATCTGCCCATCTGTCTGTCTATCTATCTATCTATCTCTATGCAAATTATATTCAGGAAGGTCTGGTAGTAGTGATCTTTGAATTTCTGAAAGAAATCAACATTTTTCATCTGACCTGAGATTTTACGGAAGAAAGATTCTGAAAGAAGGTTCTGGTGCGTTTTTTAGAAAGTGTTTTAAAGAGATGTGTGAAAGGTGTTTTGTTCGTTTGTTTTTTGTTGATCACTTATGAGTTGACCTCAACGTATTGACAGCCCCGATACGGCCCTTTGGTCCGTCGGCTGGGCTACAAAAGAAACAAACAAACAAGTAGAGAAACAGACAAACAAATTAAAAGAAAAAACAAATAAAGCATTTCTAAGTATTGAAAGTGTGAATGAACAAATCACTAACTGAATGAAGAAATGCACAAAGAAGAATAACAGTTGCAGGTAGAAACTGTTTTAATCATTGGTCTTGTTTCTGTTTAAAAGAAGCTTCTTGGATCATTTTGAAAGAAGCATCTCACCATTTTGAATGGGTCTAAGGCAGAGACTGAGAAGGAAAGGCAGAAACTAGTTCCATGTTTTCAATGAAAGACGATGGATGAAGTAGTAAGTCGTTAGGACCGCCAATCGGTCGTCTGAAGGTGATTCGGCTGCGGTTGATGTTGTTGGTGTCGACGTCGTGGCGGTTCCTCCATGGCCGTCGTCAGGGCTACCAGTCGGCCGTCATCATTCTGAGTGGCGACGCTCCTGCGCCGCGTGAGGCCGACTCAGGAGACACAGTGTACGAGACAAAAGCCGCCGTTTGTCCATGCCCACTCTGCGCCCATGGGGTAAGACCCCACCCTCCCGGTACGATGCCACCCTCCCGGTACGATCCCTCCCACCCTCAACAAAAATGTTGCTATCTGTCCCAGCTTCCGTGTTGTCTGGCTCGCCGTGCATTCAAAGTATTCACACATATTTACTATTAATAAAATCCTCAGAGCCCAAGGAATAAGATGCAGTAAGTCCCATTTGACAACTTTGTGGCTGTGTGAAATTATTGATGATTAAAGTTGGAGAGTAAACCTACTTTTTAACGTGTTTGCGTCATATTTTTTCTCTGTTTCGATAAGGAATGCTAAACAGCGTGACATCATTTTATAATGAACGAATAGCTGGCACTTCACTCTTTTCATCCATATAAATTTCATTATATCCAAGACGGTGTCTGGGCGGAGAACTTTGTTCAGAAAATTGATAGAAAACACAACTGGCTTTTCCTCACCATATGGCCGTCGACATGCGTAACATGTCGATGCGTCCGCGTGTCATTGTGTCCGCGTGTCATTGTGTGCGCGTGTCCACGTGTCGTTGTGTCCGCGTATCGTTGATTCTATCAACCGACACTATTCTTCTCTCTCTCTCTCTCTCTCTCTCTCTCTCTCTCTCTCTCTCTCTCTCTCTCTCCACACCCCTTCTTTCTTTCTCTCTCTACCACCCCCTTTCTCTCTCACTTCCTTTCTATCCTTCCTCAACAGAGGTCCTATCTAGTTCCAAACATTTTACTGGGTCACGTCACGTAGGCCTATTTCCGTTTCTGTTTCCTGTTGGACTTAACGTTTTGTATCAAATACAACTGACCACATTGATGAGAAGTGAACGCGTGGGTAAAGTGTTGGTGCATGATGGGGTTCGCTGTACGTGGCAACGTGAAAGTCAAGGTCGCTTTGTGTGGCGATGCTGGCAGCGCACCGACTGCCCTGCACGAATAACAACGAATTTTTCGACAGAAATTATGTCAACATTCGGGTGTTTCAACACTCAATCCCCCTCTCACGATCCTGACTCAAATATGGTGGAAAGATCTCGCATGAGACACGAAATCCTGGCAGATGTTGCAGACGACCCTACTTGCCTGCGGCTATTGGTCGCAAACAGCGTGGTGTGAGAGTGCAGGGAGGAGGACACACGCATCAGTCTGTGAGATCAGCGATAGAGAGAACGAGGACATTGGTGCCACCTCTCCCAGAGGACGCTGGTGATGTTCATATTTATCGACCATGGACTGAAACCTGGAGTGGAGATCGATTTCTCCTTCACCTAGATGGCAACTGGGGAATCGCTATTTTTGCAAAAGAAGAGAATTTGCAAGCACTCGGGACATGCAGGACGATGTACGTAGATGGGACATTTCGTTCACGTCCTAGACCACACACTCAGCTTCTCATAATCCTTGGAGATGTACGTGGGCATATCGTCCCACTTACATACGCTCTCGTTGAAACCAGAACAACTGGTGTATACCACCAGGTCCTGGAGCATGTGACTTTGAGCAAGCCCTTTGCAGTGCTATTGAGACAGAACTTCCAGCCTCAAGAATTGCAGGACGTTACTTCCATTTCAAGGAGAATTTGAGGAAGCGAGTTCAAGACCATGGCCTTGCAGGGCCGTATGGGAACAATCATCCAGTGCAGCGGCTGGTCAGGAAATATTTGCACTTGGGTATCTACCCCTTCCTCTGGTACGAATAAACTTTGGCAACGTGGTGAACTTGAACAGAACTCAAAGACTGATACAAAACCTCCCTGGCCTTTGCAAGTTCTTGAACTACGTAAGAAACATTTACCTCAGACCCAGTGGAAGTTTTCCGCCAGTCCTTTGGAACGTGTGTGGACGAAGAATGGAACAAAGGACAAACAACCACGCTGAAGGTATGTTATGTATCCACAAATGAATCCAGAGCCTCAAAAGAAACGCACGCCCTGCTAAAAATCACTTAATTTTAAATTCAGTCTATAAAACAAACAAACGGAAAAACAAACATATAAAAAGACGGCAGAGCTATATAACACCCCAAGTCTCCCATGACTAAAAAGCCATAAAGTCATTAAGATATACGTATATTGATTTGATCCATGCAGCCTGTGTGACCGATTTCTGGCCGGTTCCACCCGGTTTCGGTAAAGAGCAGAACCAAATAACAAGGGAGAACTTCTATTCTTCTTCCGGTTTGACTTGAATCTAGATCTAGATTCAAGCAGGCCCAAACACGGATCATGACGATCGTAGATTGAAAACACATTTCTGGTTATTGTGACCTGAAACTTTGGTACACGTCAAATCAAACTGGCGTGCAAATGTGGCGTGTACATCTTAAGGTCTGGCAGGGGTGTGGAGATGGAGATGGGGAGTTTTTTTTTTTTTTTTTTTTTTTTTTTTTTTATTTTATCCGCCAAATCGACTGTCATAACTGAACTAGAGTTCGTAAAGGGAAATACCCCCCTCACCCCCCATCGTCTCTCTGAATATCTCACACTGTGTGTGTGTGTGTGTGTGTGTGTGTGTGTGTGACTTGGGGTATAAAAAAAAATAGGTACTAGGGCATTCCATATCTTGCAATTTAATCATTCAATATGGCAATCCTGACCTTGATCATTGATGCACAACCTTCAGAATGAGTAGGTTTCAGTGTTTCGTGATGATGCATCCTCACATCAAACATCAAGTGATTCCAGACTGCCACCCTCCCCATGTGACGAGGGGGTTAAAATAACAAAAATGATGCCGAATTTTAATCAAAATAGTATTGCAAGTTAGCTTGTACAGTCATTGAAATATGAACACATCGACACGCGGACACAATGACACGCGGACACATCGACACAAAGGCCTACCCTGAACGAAGAAGGCAGGAACATGTCGATGCGTCCGGCCGTGGACGTATCGAGCTGACCCCCACTGGCGGACATGTTCCCCTTCTGTGTGTGTGTGTGAGCGCGCGCGCGCGCGCGCGACGACACTTTTGGTGATGCGGTTACATCTCATGCAAAACAAGACACCTAACGGTCGGTGTTTTGATCTATCGGCCTTCTTCATGCAGGACAACTAACATTCAAAACAAATGAAAACAAAGGATGAGATAACAGTTACTCCTTTCCTTTTTTTTTTTTTTTTTTAAATCTGAGTGCAAACTGTGTGATCTTCAGTTAATTTTGTTTGTTTGCCTGTTTGTTCCTTGGTTTAGCGGCCTTGTAAGGTGTGTTTTGTTCAGGACTATTTTTGCTCTTTCACAGATTTTTCCGCCCATAGTCATCCCACTTTGAAATCGTGCTGTTCAAAACTGTGATTTCTTTTACATGGTCAGGTCAGGCAGTTGGACGACCAGGCCTCGCGGCCTCTCAGTGCGCGTCCTTCTTTTTGGTTAATTTAACAATTACTGTGATGATATAAGCATCCCTATTCATGCACTAATCATAAAGATACTTTAACTGAGCAATTTTAATATCACTGGCTGGGGGATTTTTGAATTTTGTTCGTATCTGAAGCCAATTTAGTTTTTGCAGGAAGATTGTTCCAATGTTTGTTAACGTTAGAGAAAAAGTTTTCCCAAATATTATTTCTGCTATACATGGTTAGAATTTTAAGATCACTGTTACGAGTTCTTATTACATGAAAAACTCATTCCAGGCCGCACTTTATTGGGGGAAAAAAACGTAAAAAAAAAAAAAAGGATCTCAGAGCGTTCATACGTGCTCAGTTGTTGAAGATTTACAATTAGGTTGATCGAGTGGTCTACCAAAATCTGTTCCGTATCCACCTTTCTCTCTCTCTCTCTCTCTCTCTCTCTGGGCGAGTAGATTCCCTTCCTCAAAATTGTGCCGTCTTCAAGTACGAAGATATGCCAAGGAAGCTAGAACTCTTCCTAATATCGAAAGAAGTTCTGGTTTAAGACACAATTGTCTGAACAAGATTAAGGGAATGGAGAAAGTATGGAAAATTAAGGTAATGCACCAAAAGCAAAGGATTGCTGTGACCGAGTTTAGCAAGTGTAGTACGATGGTTATTTGGTGTGGGTCGCTGCAGAATGTGTCAAATGCTGTCAGTGTGTGTCACCTGATCGGTCATTCGATGTTTTCGTGTATGTGTGTGCGCGCGCGCTGTGTGATTGGACGGGGGGGGGGGGGGGGGGGGGGGGGGGGGGGGGGGGGGAGTTTTCACTGGGTTCTTTCGACGTGGATTTCTAAATACATAGCGTGTCCTTAAATCGCCTCAATTATGAATTAACAGTTGTGTACAAATTTTTAGGGAAAACATTTATTTTTCCTTTTATACCTTGGAAAAAAAATTATTACAAGTAGGGACGTATCAGTTGGGAAAAAAAGTTAGATTAAAAAAAAAAAATATATATATATATATTGCCATCAGAGTGAGCTCCACCCCCCACCCCCACAAAAAAAAAAAAATGGTACCAAAAGTATCTCAATAGGACATCTGAGAAGAAAATTCAATTTTTATTTATAGCAGTTATATTTCACCTTTAAAAAAATACAAGTTCACTCTTTCCACCAGGTGCTTAACCTCTGGTCAGGTGCACGTGAATGCACAGGTTACCTGCGGCCAGCTAGAGGTCAGGTGTCAATCTAGGTTCAAATCTAGCACGTTTACCCATATGCCATCTGTAAACAATAATGACAGGCAGAGTATTTTAAATCTGTTTTCATTCTTACGTCATGTGCTGCTTTGAGTAGGCAAATTTTACACAAAGCAAGCAAGGTTCTTGGTTTTCTTTGATAAAACAGAACGTGGGTCTGTCAAAATCAAAGGAAAAGAATGCAAAGCCTATGCACAACCCACTCTTTGGTATGCAGCTCCTGTCTGGGACCCACACACGGCCAAGAACATCAATCAAGCAGAGAAGGTGCAACATGATCCTGCCCACTGTGTGGTCGGCCCGCACCATGAGACATCCAATGTGGAGGACATGTACATGACGCTGTACTGTGTGTAACTCGGGAAACAGAAGATGCATAATGAGGCTAGCTATGTTTTTTTTTTCGTTTGATCATGGAGAGGTTGCCATTAACAGCCCTTGCAGGCCAACCTCCAACCTTAAACAGACGTGAAAAAAACTTCAATAGCTCCTTGAACAAAAATTTCAAAGCTCTACTCAATCAGTATATCTTCCTGCAAGACCAGCTACAGGGAAAGGTCCTGTTTTCCATGAACCTTTAGCAAAATACAACTGCTTCACACCTGAAACCACTCGCCCTCATTATAGGCTTCAAATTCTGGATTTGATATGGAACCATCCCCCCCACACACACACACACACACACACACACACACACACACACACACACACACACTCACACACACACACACACTCTCTCTCTCTCTCTCTCTCTCTCTCACACACACACACACACACACACACACACACTGTATCCAGACATACACATGTACTGGCTTACACACAGAGTATACACACAAAAAATGCACACTCATTCACATAAGGTACATGTACACATGTATGTGTGCTATTTATATCCCCCTCCCTCCCCCCAATCCATCATGCACTTGTACTTTAAAAAACACACAGTGTTGGGGTTTGAAAAAAAAAAGTTGGCAGCTTGTTCTGCATACTTACTTACAGCCACAACAGATCCCATGGATCGGGTTCTATTATTAGAATGTCATCCCACCCACAAAGAAGGGAGTAAAGAGCCAGCATGTGCAGTCCAAGAAAGTTGCATGGTGCTGCCGGCCTGCTGGCTGATAGTTATACTTCTGTAGCTGTTCTTATTCTTTCTATGACCTTTATGTTGGTGCTCTAGACTTTTGCCGATTGCTATAACCGGGCTACTGCTTTGACAAAACTTTGTTTAGCCCAAATTGCATTAGGTTTTGGAAATTTACATGATTATCATTATTATGAATACTTATATTGCGCCAATCCTGGGCAAGAGACCAAGCTGCAAGTGCTTTACAATCCACAATTGTTTACACAGCGGGCTGCCTACCTGGGTAGTGCCGACTGAAGAGCTGCCAGCTGGCGCTTCATTCAGTCGTTTCCTGTGTCAACCAGTCAGTATCATTCACTTAATTTCCTCACTTTCTTCATTCATTCCATTTCTCATGTAGGGCACATGCTATGTGTAACGTGTCATCCATACCAACGGCCAAACTGGCCTTCTCTTCCGAAGGTTGGTGATGGAATTTTACGTGCGTGCAAGATGTTATGCATGTGTTCACACATGGAACCTCAGTTTATAGTCTCATTCGAAGGACTGTATGGGAAATGGAATCAGAACCAGTGTCAACTCTGAGGGAAGAAATCCCTGTACCGAAATGGCCCGGCGGAGATTTGAACCTGCAACCCCACGATCACCAAGATTGTGAATCCGGCTCTCTACCACTGAGCTATTCTGCCCCCACCCCCCCCCCCCTCCTCCCCTAACTGATTTATACCAACTGATCAAGGCACTCATGCAATGCGCATGGACATGATTTGTTTGTTTTTTCTTTAATTTGATCATACAATTATCTGCCATGTATTATAATTGTCTACTATTATCTGTTACAGTTTTTGAAAAAAGTTGATTTATGATCTTTTTATGATTTAGACTGCTGTTTTTTTTTTTTTTTGTTCATCAAATGTTAGCACCATTGAATTAAAGCTAAAGAAGAGCCTCTTTAAGTCCAGGAAATATTTGTTGCCTACAATAAAGATCAAGAATCAAGGCCAAGAGGTTTTTTTTTTTTTTTTTCTTTCTTTCTTGCTTATGTTTGTTTTTTGATTCATTTTTTTCACATTTCCATTCTTATTGTTTCTTTCTCTTCCATTTATGTTTGTTCTTTGATTCATTTTTTTCACCTTTCCATTCTTACTGTTTCTTTCTCTTCCATTGTTTTCCTCTGCCAAACGCTGATGCAGTTGTCTTGTTTTTTTTTTCTGCTCAGGTCTGTGAGTAACATGTGACAACAGACATGATGGTGGAGCAAGCTGAAACGAAGATGGTTGAACTAGAAGGAGATTCTACATCTTTGGTAGACCGAGTTGTTGTGTGAGTATAGGAACTGCCGTACTTTATCTAATCCTGTTTTAAGACGAGAGGCAGCATGACATTTTTACTATTTTTCTTTCCAAATCTCATAAGTGTTTATTTACTGGTTGTGTTGAAAAACTTTATTTTTGTTTCCAAATCTTTGAAGAAATTTGGGGGAAGGGATGCAGATGGGGGTGACTATTTTGGGATGATTTCTTTGCTCCTGAGCAAAAAGCATTTTGGGAAGGAGAGGATTGGAGCAGTAAATCAGGATAGGTTACATTATTGGCCGAACAAACGAAACATGAAAACAAAAGAATTACTCTAAGTGGTGTGTTGCATGGATCAGAGTAGGCACCACTGAACACGGCCCAGGTGACTCAGCAGGTGGTCAGTGTCTGCCACAGGTGGACTGCCTGATGGAAGCAGCACACCCTGGTAGACTTTGGTAGATCCTGGTCATCTCTGCCAAGTTTCTTGCTGTTGCCATCACCTGAGAACTCAGCTGGGAACCCCGTATCATAACTACTTGCTCCCCGTCAGTGGGACTCCAGTTTTCTTACACTGCTGTCTAAAACCGAGTGCGAGACATTTAACTCCTTGTAGTTCTTTCCCTTGAGTTTCAGTTACTGGTGGTGATCAAAGGGGTGGTTGGTTGGTTGTTGGTTTAAATTATCAATCTGAAAAAACAGATGTTTTGTTAATGATGGAACAGTTCGTTTAAAAGAAACTGAAACAAGCACATTTACTAGAGAAAAAAAAAGTATTTGAGGAATCTTATTCCACACAATTGTTTGCTTAAAAAAATTAAAAAAAAAAAAAAAAAAAAAAAAAAAAAAACTGTTAAGAGTTAAAGATAGTTGCTTGTAAAATGCTTGTCTACCCTATACTTGGGCAAGCTCACAATGGGACACCTCCACAGACAGTGTAACATTAACAAAGATTGAGGCTGTCCAAAGAAAAGTAGCAAGATTCTTGGTCAGTCATCAACATAACACCTCAAGAGTCGCAGCCGTGGCTGACAAACTGCTGTTGCCCTCCCTCCAGCATCAAGGGGGGGGGGTGGGGGGTGTGTGTGTGGGGGGGGGGGGGGGACACGACTAGCTATGCTTTGTAAAGTCATCAACGACCATGCAGCAGTGAGCAAATTCAGTATCATTACTGCACCCCATATCAGAGGTGTTGGAGCCACCTTCATCGTCTGCATGCAATCCAGTGCTGAACCGTGTACCGGGGAGATTCCTTTCTTCTGAGCACCATCACAGTGTGAATGACCTCTGAAGGTGCCAGACTCGGTTGAAGCAGCCGTCACGTTTGACTCCTTCAAATTGATTGTGCCATGCATCTAAAGCTTAAATAAACTATGGAGAGTTAGCGTAGCTTGGTGTAGTTCCTCTCCAGTCCTTGTTCACCTTTGCCATTTTGCAGATTTTTACGGTTCAGTGTTACAGTGCCCAGATCAGTCCTAGGTGAGTCTGTGTTTTTTTTTTTCCACCTTTGCGTGTGCACACATGCTGTGTGTGTTTTTTTTTCTCCACCTTTGCAATCGACAACAGTAGTAGATTGTATAAAGTTGTTATTGACTGTGGCCATCCAGTGTGTAGATGGAAACAACCTTAAGTATTCAACAAGTCGAAAAATTCCATGGGGCATGTACTCACGCTTCAGTGTTAACAGTGTAAGTGTCAGGAGCAAAGTGTGTAAAAAAAAAAACATTAGGTAGCCTCTGTGTGTGTTAGTTCTTTAGTTTTAACGTCTATTCACTATAAGTGTTTTTAGACAACACAAAAAAAAAACCAACAAAAAACATATGATTGTGTATGTGCGTGTACATGTGTGTGTGTGTGTGTGTGTGTGTGTGTGTGTGTGTGTGTGTGTGTGTGGGCATGTGTATGTGTGTGTGTGTGTGCATGTGTGTGTGTGTGTGTGGGGAAAGTGTGTGTGTGTGTGTGTGTGTGTGTGTGTGCAGCGCGCACGCGCGCAAGAGAGAGAGGACTGTGTTGGGGACAAGAGGGGAAATTTGAGATGGGTGGTAAGATAGGCAGATTAAAGTGTATATCCTGGTCGTTTACCTAGTGTTTAATGTATGTTGATTGGAAGAATTAAAGTATCAAGCCTTTGTGTGTGTGTGTGTGTGTGCGCACGCATGAGCATGTGTGTATGTATGTGCATGCATGTGTGCGCAGGCATGCACGAGTGTATGTATATGTGTGTGTGTGTGTGTGTGTGTGTGACATGTACGGAACTTCAATGATCCAAAACATGAGCCTTTCCTTTCACAGAAGCAGGAGTGGCGGTGGTCCACAAAGGAAGAACCGTGCATGGTGCCAGTTCAGGGAGAACCTCTGCCTTCTAATGAGTCACCTGGGTTACCTGTGTCCTCAGCACCTCGTGGCTTGGGCACCAAGAACACTGACCAGGTAAGCAACTGCAGTCTAAACAGTCCTGTTGTGTGCACACGTTGTGGCAGGGAAAGATAGATGACATTGAGTGTGGTGCAAAGGACGTTTAGGAAAATAGCCAGGGATATGGAAAAGCTTTCGATGCAGTTTTATCAGAGTAGGAATGGGATGGAGCGACTCCCTGTAGGGTTTACGTCGACCAGTATCTGACCAGTTCAGTTGATGACATACTGACAGAAATATCAGCCACCTGTCCAGGTTTTTGTTTCACTGGTTACTGGCAGAGAGACAGTAGACTGAAGCATCTGCAGTGCTTCACTGTTGCTTATTGCTGTGACCAGGCTACAAGTTTAGTTTGATCCATTTGTCTTTGTTTAGTTTGCCATATCCAGTAGGTACCACCCTTTCAGAATTTTCTTTTCCTAGAATTTCCCGGATTAAGCAAGTATTCCTGAAAAAATGAATTTTGTGGGAAAAATATCCAGAATTTTGAAACTTGGCTTAAAAATGTGACGTTAAAGGGATCATTTAAAAAAAAAAAAAAGGAATGATAACCTATTGCAGAATAAAGCCCAAACGATGTTATGTGGGTTTGGCAGTTACATTTATGGAGAATGCATTTTATTTTCAAACCCTTCATTTGTCAAGGGAAACAGGAGGAGGGTAGAAATGCTTTCAGTCAAAAGCCATACCACCCCCAGTTCAGTCCACTCCCACACCATCATTCCTTTGTTTCCAGAATCTGACTCTGGAATGTCATTTCTAATGTGTCGCAAGAAAACTTTAAAAATAGACTTTTTGGTATGGCTGTATGATTTTGGGAGCATTGCTGCAATCAAGGTTAAAAGAAATGCAGAGCAATTGAATTTACAAGATCACAATTCCACTCTTCAAATTTTCAGCCATGTGGCCATTTTCAAGAGAGAAAAACAAAAACAATACAACTAGGTAATGTCCATCTCTGGCAGCTGCCATTGTCAATGATGGATATTACATAGTTGTATTGTTTTTGTTTCTTTCTCTTGAAAAAGGCCACATGGCCGAAAATTTGAAGAGTGGAATTGTAATCTTGTGTACTGTTTTCTTCCCTTTGGAGGACTATTGCTTTTGTTTCCAATTAAATTTAGTTTGTTTTTCTCCCTCACAGAGGAGTACAGCACAAGGGAGATCATCTGCAGCAATGGCGGACCAGGTCAAAAAAGATTCCAGCGGCTCAACTGTTGACTTTGTCGTTGTGAGTATCAAGCTTTTTATTTTAGCAGCATGAATAAGTTTTGATTGTTATGTATATATGCATGTGTGAGAGAGAGAGAATATGTGTGTGTGTGTGTGTGTGTGTGTGTGTGTGTGTGTGTGTGTGTGTGTAAGCTTCTTATAGATCTTTTGAGATACTAGTAATCTGAATTCAGAATTTTTTTTACCTGTTTGTAACCATACTTGTCTTAGCTATTCTAGTTATAGACTTATGTAGCGCTGGACTGAGATTATGAGAACGCACTCGGCAATGATCAGGTGGGACAAAGGTTACATAGTCTGTATTTCATCCACTCTCAGACTTCCAAGGATACTCGTTTCAGTACATTCGCAAATGCATGTACATGCGTAGATATCCAGACATAGTTCATGTGAATTGTTTCCCGTTCCCAGAAGCTGGAACCACCATGGTCTGCGGAGGATCCTGAAGATCACCCCCTAGCAGTTCACAGCACAGCCCAGCCCACAGCCGACAACATGTCTGGGTTACTGCCGACTCTGAACAGAAGTCATGTGTGTCATCATTGCTTCACTACCTTTGTGCTGGTGAGCAGCTTGGAACTCCACATAGCCTCTGCCCACGGTGAGGAACTGTGTGTTGTGTTGCCTGTTGCCTCCTCTCCGGATGGTCAGGAGGCTGGCGACTACAGCCGCGGGAACACAGAAATGGTCAGGGGCGGGAAGCTTGTGGAGAGAATAAAAAGTGAGGTAGGCCACCATGACACTGACGTGAGAGATGGGGAGAAGCAGAACAGGCAGCCTGCCTATGAAGTGTTCCGTAAGGTTTTCACTCAAGCCAGTGATTTTGAAGGGCAGGAACTGATTGATACCACTCAGAAACGGTTTAGGTGTGACATATGCAACAAAACATTTACCAGGGCTCATTGTTTAAAGGTGCACAAACTGATTCATACCGGGCTTAAACCGTTCAAGTGTGACGTTTGTGGCAGGGCATTTATAAGGTTTACTCTCTTGAAGTCGCACAAGTTGACACACACGAGCCTTAACCCACATGTGTGCGATGTTTGTGGCAAGGCTTTTACGAAAGGCGAGCACTTGAAGATACACAAGAGGATCCACACAGGGGAGAGGCCTTACAAGTGCCCACACTGTACTTCAGATTTCAAGGCACCATGTCACCTGAAGAGACATGTCCTGTCGATCCATGCAGGGAAGAAGCCTTATGTTTGTAACGTGTGTGGGATGGGTTTCGCAGTGAACGGTCACCTGAAAAGGCACGAGAGAATCCACACTGGTGAGAAACCGTACACCTGTGACGTTTGTGGGATGGAGTTTACTCAGGGCAGTCACCTGAAGAAGAAACACCAGAAGATCCACATGGTGGACAAACCTCACGTCTGCAGCGTCTGTGGGGAGACATTCGCCAAGAACGGTCAGCTGGCGAGGCACAAGATGACGCACCCCAGCGAAAACCTCACCTGCGCAGACTGTGGGAAAATGTTCACCCGCACCAACGCCCTCAAGTGCCATCGCCTGATCCACACAGGAGAGAAGCCTCACACTTGCCCTCACTGCCCCGCTGCTTTCACCCAGTCTGGGAGTTTGAGGAGACATGTACGAAATTTGCATCCGTGATAGAGCGTGATGTGCGGCCCACTACCTGTGTATGTTTTATTTTTTACAAATTCTGGAGGAATTCAGCTGTGCTGAATGAAAACTATATATTCACATTTACTCGCGATTAAACTTTACAGTTTTTTGAGAAAAAAAAAATGATCAGCAAGAAAGAGAAAAAAAATGATCAGCAAGAAACAATGGTGATAGGGTGGAGGTGATACTCAGAGAGAAGATAGACAGATGTAGGAGGCTGGGTCGAAATGACTGCAGGCAAGGTAGGGGCCAGTGGAACGATGACCTAGGTTTCAGTGTTTTTTAACATGCCAGACATTCAGACCAGAGGAACACACACCAAAGAACTTGAGAAGACATCAGCAGAACAAACCAGAACCCGCACGTCCCAGACAACGATGTCGCTTGAATAGGCTATTGATGATCCATGTGGATTGCATCTACCTCACGGTCACACAGACAAGGGTTCTTCCCTGTTACACACTGTAGTGTGTCACCTATGCTCAGAACTTAGGAATGAACCTATGAATTAAAAGCTAGTGCCTTTTCATGACATGATACATATGTATAGGAATCGCTTGGTAATAACCTGTGGCATGTACAGCACATATGAAGTTTGAAAGAAAGATGGGAAAAAAAAAAAAAAGAAAGAAAAATGGCAAAAGAGCATGACTTTGTACCAAAGTATGCAGTTGAAACAGATTTTGAAATAATCTGTGTAGGAAGAACCTATTTATACCTCAGTTACTGCAGGGTCAGGTATCCCTCTACACTCTGCTGTTTGATGTCAGGTGAAAAAAAAACACCACTCAGACATGTGCACACACACACACACACACATGCACACACATGTACAAAACAAACACACACACACACACACACACACACACATACACACACATGCTCAAACACACACACTCACAGTCACACACACACACACGCACTCACACACTTTTACCCAAAAAAATGTAGAAGCTGAAACGTTGAAACATCCCCATGTCACTCAGCCTTCCAGTGAAAGATTTGTACACACATACACTGTATAGAAACTATACTCAGTATTGTGGAATACTATACCAGCAGCAGTTTTAGGCTTATCGGGTCTGAATCATGTTTACTCACAAAAGTTCAGGCTGTTGGGGAACGCTTGTTAAACGAAATGTTTGTTCTTGTATTCCACTTTTTTTTTTTTAACTTGATAGAACTCTTTTTGGTTCAGTTTGGAAAAAAAATTGAAGGAAGGCGGTTGTATCAGAGGCTGTTGCGTCCTTGACCCACAGAGATGTGGATGAAGATGGGACTGGTGAGTCACCACACTGTGACCCTGCTCTGGAGTGCTGTCCCTTTGTTCTGACCTAGGCCAGCCAATCTGGACAGTTCGCACTGTGTGTGTGTGTGTGTGTGCGTGCGTGCGTGCGTGCGTGTGTGCCTTTGCGCATGCATGCGCAAGTCATGAAGTGTGTCATGACTGGTGTTTGTATAAGTGTACATGTGTATGTGCAAGCAATGTTAATGTATGTAACCCTCAGCGCCACTGTTAAAAGCAAGTTATGTTACATGGTCTGTGGTGATGCCATGCGTTGGCATGTTTGGCTCAAGCTTGCTCCTGTTTGTGCTCCTGTGATAACCTATGTACAAGGTGAAATTCCTCGTGAGCGGTGCACGCAAAAAAAAAAGAAAGAACCTGATGATATGAGTTCTTTGCTCATTGCCAGGTCTGGAGAAGAACTGATTGACCCAGTGACCATAGAAATAGCTGTAGGTAACTCCTAAGGGCTTATGGGGGGAGAGAGAGAGAATAAAAGACCATAACTTTTGTTTGGTAAGTATACAGAGCACATTCTGTCTGTCTGTCTATCTTCTTGCTCCACAGAAACAAATCAACATATCCTTTTCCGAAATGTCCATGGCGATTTGCTGGCACAGGAGCAGTCCAAGAGCTGATAGTTTTTGTGCTAGACAGCAGCTTCTTTTTTATGTGTGTCAGTATGCACTCTTGTTTGTAGATACATGGCATTTATTGCCATGTTCATCATCTTACTGGTTTCATTTATGTTTTCTTTAACCTTTTATGTATTTGTAAGCGCTTAGGGCTTATGATGTAAGATTAAACACCATAAATAATCATTATTATTACTATTAATACTATTATGACCAATATTGTGAAGCGAAGTGATGTTGGGATGTGAAGCGAGTCAAGCACACCTCACTTTTGGTGTTGACATACATAGAAAAGAAACAAAAGAAACCATTGTGGTTCTGATTACCATCGGCCAGCACAGATGACTTGGGAGAGGGCAAGACTGAAGGGCTGATGGTCCTGGTTCAGTCCTTAGCTCACACACTTTTTGTTCTCATTTCAAAATGTTTTTCTTTCTTCCAACTTCATTGGATTTGAAGCGGGTCTCTAGAGCAAAAGGGCAAGTGGTCAAGGAGAAGGGTGGGGGGAAGAAGGGGAGGGGGGTGCGAGAAAAGGTGGAGGGAGGGAAGGGGGATTGGTTCTTAATAATGTTGTGGTCAGTCATTGAAAAATTGTTACATGTGAAATACCATTTGTTTTTTTTTTTTTTTTTTGGTTTGCATGTGTGTGTGTGTGTAGTTTGTGTGTGTGTGTGTGTGTGTGTGTGTGTGTGTGTGTGTGCTCTCGAGTTAGTACTGGTGTCACTGTTTGTATGTGTGCGTTTGTAAGCATGTGTGCGTGTACTTTATTTTTTTCCTAGATGGTTTATTCTCTTTCTCTTTCTCTGTGTCTCTCCTCCCCCCACCCCCACCCCACCACTCTCTCTTTCTCTGTCAGTCTGTCTTCTCAACATTAACTAACCTTTGATGTACTCTCTCACAAGCACACACATGCACACATACACACTGAGGCTGACTTATGTGATGTAATACTACACATTCTTTGAATTGATTCAAGATTGTAAGAACTGAGTATGAATTCAATAAATAGTAATACCATGTACAATCAACTGGCGTGCTGTGTGAGTCGCACATTCTCTGTGTGTTTTGAGGTCAACGTTTGACCTCTGCACCTGTGTGGCGAAGGAACTTGGGAGATGACGGGGAAAGCACATGGTCGCATGAAAAGCTGCACCAGTTCACATGTCTGTTGTGTTTAACCTTTCCCATACATCGTGGGTTTGAAATGACCCCCACTCATTTTCTCTTGATAACTGGGTACGTTTCTAAGCTTTCTCCACCTTCTTCTGCGTACGCAGGCTGATACTCCTGCAGACACTCCCTATATGGACAGGCAAGTATTAATCCCGTCTACCCTACAAAGGGAGCGGAGTTTCATGTGCATGACCATTTTTTATCCCGCCATTAAGGCAGCCATACTCCATCTTTCAGGAAGGTGCATGCTATGTGTAACGTGTCATCCATACCAACGGCCAAACTGGCCTTCTCTTCCGAAAGTTGGCGATAGGATTTAACGTGTGTGCAAGATGTCGTGCATGTGTTCACACACAGAACCTCAGTTTATAGTCTCATTCGAAGGACTATGGGAAAAGGAGTTGGAACTAATGTCAACTCCGAGGAAAAAATCCCCCTGTACCGAAACGGCCCAGTGGAGATTTGAACCTGTAACCCTTGGATTACGAGTCTGGCGCTCTACCAACTGAGCTATTCTGGCCCCGCTATCTCCACCAAATTTTATGACTTTGTCAACAAACCATAACCCTACATCTGTACCAAAAATTCTTTTGTATTTGTTGGTAAACAAAAAAGTAAACAAAAAGTTCCAGTACGATGTGGATCTGAGCAGGCCCGTACTTTCAAAAACAAAAAACCCGAGTGCCATATGTTGTGGGTCCGGCCGGACCCATGAATTCTAATGACCCAGTATGTCATGGATCTGAGCAGACCCATGACATAATGGCAAGGGTTTATTCCTTCAGAAGACAAGGGTCATGGAGACCCACAATGTACGCCAAAGGTTTATTCCTTCAGAAGACAACAAGGGTCCGTGGAGACCCATGATGTACGGCAAAGGTTCATTCCTTCACAAAATACTCAGGTCTCTGGAGACCCACGACATATGGCACGTAAAATTTTATGTGACAAAACAGGAAAGGTTAATGTGTATTCTCTTTGTCTGAATGTTTGTTTCTGTGAACGTGAAAGGGTCCCCGCGGATCATTTAGACTGCATTTCTTTTCATCCTCTCAACATTAGCAGAGAAATGGGCAAAGATTCAATTTCATCTCTTTGTACATTTCTCTCTGTGAACGTGAAAGGGTCCCCGCGGATCATTTAGACTGCATTTCTTTTCATCCTCTCAACATTAGCAGAGAAATGGGCAAAGATTCAATTTCATCTCTTTGTCTGTACATTTCTCTCTGTGAACGTGGAAGGCTGCCCGTGGATCATTCAGACCACATTTCTTTTTTCATCTTCTCAACATAAGCGGAGAAAAGGGCAAAGATCTACTTTCATTTTTGAGCACCGCTTCAACTTTGACAACGTCTTACATGATAAAGCCCCTAAGGTGCTCTGGTAAGCTGGTTCAATTTAGTAACATTGCCCCAGTCACACTTTGGTGCTGTGGTATATGTTTTGTTGCTGGCTGGGAGTCAAGGGTTCAAATCCCTTCAGAGGCCTCCTCCACAATGCATACTAATACACCATGCTGACAGCGCCAGAAATTCTATTTGTGTTGCTAGGGTGGGAGCGACAGAGCATTATAATGCTGGGAGAACGGGGTCAATGTGCTCAGTATGACCCCTGGTAGGGAGCAAGGACAATGTCTGATCACATTGATGAAAATTTGCCACGTTTTCTGTCTTCTCCTTCAATGCCAATCTGAACTTTATTGCGTCATCATTACTGACACTTTAAGACAATTTCCAAGACTAAGAACAATAGCAATGTATGTCGCATGAATACCCAAAGATTTTCATTTGTTTGACACGCATTCAGGTTGTCCTAGGACGTAACACAAATCATACCACATCTGGATCGTCATCTTCTTCACCCATGAACATAAAACTGTCCTTCAGAAGTCGTCGTTTTTTTTCCTTCCATTTATTTAGATGTCGCTGTCATTTTTTGCACTGCTATATCGCTGATAATGGAACATATTTCAGACACACGAGAAACTGAAAGAATGTGCTGCTGAACAAAATGGTGGTGAACAGGGGTACAATGAAGCAGTACAAAAATATGCATAGAAAAATCTGTGCTTGTATTGAACCTAACTGCATGCACTGATATTAAAACAAAGTAAAGAATTTTTTTTCATGATTTATAGATCGTCAAAATACCAATCCAAAATTCAATATAATACAGGAAGTTCTCCAATCCATGAATATGTCATGGCCAGTTGA
This sequence comes from Conus betulinus, assembly GCA_016801955.1. Taxonomy (NCBI): domain Eukaryota; kingdom Metazoa; phylum Mollusca; class Gastropoda; order Neogastropoda; family Conidae; genus Conus; species Conus betulinus. Next base: position 56,438 of record JADBJO010007910.1, read on the forward strand.
CCAAACTAGATTTGAAAAATACAGCAAGATATTCATAAACAATGTCACAAAAAAGGGTCACACTGGCAACTTACATTGCAGAATGATACTCTCATTTGTCACAGCCAATTGACCAAAAAAGATTTTGAAAACTGCAACAAAATATTTGTAAATCATGCCACAAAAGAGGGTCATACTGGCAACTTACATTGCAGAATGATACCCCACCCATGAATTTGTCACAGCCAGCTGACACAAAAAAATTTTAACAAATACAACAAAATATTCAAAAACTAAGTCACCAACAAAAAAAGCACAAAAAGGGTCATATTGTGTCAACTTACATTGCAGAATGGACAGGTTGTGCCCATCCCAGTGGTTATATTCTCAAGTAGTCACCGGATTAAAACATCAAAAACAAATACAGCATTCATGTTACACCTTGTAACAAAGGAACATCGACCTGAAGACATTACAAAACAAAGGAAAATAGACTACAATAACAGAAAACAGTGGACAACAGCAAAAAAAAAAAAAAAAAGGAGAAGAAAAGGAAGAATTGAGTAACAGAAGAGGGGAAGGTTTCCCACACAAAATGATCACGAGGTGTGGATGCAGTTTAACTTTAAAGAATCTCCTATCCACAAAAGATAGCATCTCGGCAAATAAACCCACGAGTCACAGGCAGAAAAAAGACAGTGACAGAAATGAGGATTTTACATAAAAATTAAAACAGGTGGGGAATATTCCACAGCCAAGCTTGATCAGACCTGCTCCGTCTAATGCCACTGTTAAATAGTTAATGCAGGGAACACCTGTCACTGGGCATGCCACTGGAACAGAGTTCAAGTCTACCTGAAAGACCTGCTCTGTCCAATTCCACTGTTAAATAGTTAATGCAGGGAACACCTGTCACTGATCATGCCACTGGAATAAAGAAGTCTACCTGAAAGACCTTTTAAAAACAAACAGCAGCAACAAAAAAAGGTATATTTCAGGGCCCCTCTTCACGAACATTTCGCGTGTCGTAACATGTAAAATACTCTTTGCATCAGGCCTCAGTCGACCCCTTTGACATGGAAAAAAAAAACAGCAGTCTTTTTGGTCCCCCTCAAACTTCTGCATGTCACCATAACAGATCAGAGTTTGCAGCACAACCCTGTTTCCCCATCAGTGCAAAAATCGAAAGAAATGCATTTCTTTCTTGACACAATAACAAACAGATAGCCTTCTGCACAGTGTCTCTCTCTCTGCTGGTCTAAGCTGTTTTGAGAAATATACATGATACAAAGTTACTTCAGATTATCTTTCAGTCTAAGCTGATTTTTGAACCATATGCACAAAGCCACGTTCGATTATTTTCTATCATTTAGTTGCTTGCTTCATTTGAAGTTACACAAAACCAACAGTGATTATAAAATACTCTGCAAATTCTCTCTCTCTCTCTCTCACACACACACACACGCACGCACGCACGCACGCACGCATGCACGCACGCACACGCACACACACACACACACTGACTGACTGAAACCAATTTATTGTCGGATTAACTCTTGGTTGTACTGACGTTTAAGAAAACATTATGAACAGAATATCAACGTTTTTCATTCTAAGAAAAAGGACATAATTCACACACACACACACTCACAGAGTAAGTAAGGTAAAGTAAGGTAATTTTGCTTATAGCCCAGCTGACCGCAAAGGGCCAGCACACACACACACACACATACAAATTATACATGCATGCACACACACACACACACACACACACACACACTCTCTCTCTCTCTCTCTCTCACATATTACACATGAGTTCATCAAGAAAATGGAATCTCCTGTACATAATTTCGAGAAACAGTTTCAGGTTAACAAAAATACAATCATATTCCCATATTGGCTCATACAGGAAAAAAATTTTGATCTTCATTCATGCACATAAAACAAAGCCGTGAAACTGGCTCGAAAGTCAAGACCCCTTAGCATGCACATAAAACAAAGCCGTGAAACTGGCTCAAAAAGTCAGACCCCTTAAAGAAAAAAAAAATTCACAAACAAAATGGAGTCTAACGACCCTTAAGAATTTTCTAAGGGTCAGGTGACCGTTTAAAGGTAACAGCCAGCACGAATCCTGATATACTGACCTGTTTAATGATCCCACATTGATGTAAACCCCTTGTTCAAATGACCTACACACTGAAAGACAAGTCACAACGACCGATCAGTGTTTTCTGAATTGAGGGGTATTTTACAAGATTTCAGCAGCAACCTACTTTTCTCAAACCATGTTAGGTTACCCAGTACTTAACAAATTATTAAAGTGAAAATTAATATACCGTAGAAATTGCCCTTGCTCCATATAGCAAGTAATTTGGAATTCTGCTGCCCACATTCAGAAAGGTTTCAAGTGAGTAAATTTACATAGAAATGTATCCTTTCAATTTCTATTGGATATAAATTGAAAGAGAGACAGACACACACTGACACAGAGAAAACGAGGCTGAGAGGCAGAGAGAGGCAGAGACAAAGACAGAGACAGGGGGAAAAACAGAGTGAGAATGAAAGGATGAGTGAAAGGGACTTATAAAATACATCATTGTAAACGTACATATTCATGAATTCTAAATTCCAGTATTACAGAAAGGTAGGCTGGGGGAAGGGAGAGAGAGGAGGGTGGGAAGGGGGCAGAGATAAAAAAAAAGAACAATTAGCATGTGCTCTGAATGTGTATTAATAGCAAATTTCTATTAATCAAATATATGTATTCACAAATTCCCGCTAATTTCATCTTGTACATGGTCAGCAAGTCGTTCATAGTTCACCACTACAATGACTCTGCAGCAGTGCAGTGTCTCCTCTGGACAACTTGACAATGACAGCTCCCTGTGGATTGTCGGTGCCAGAGCTGTGACACAACAAACCAGGGTTCAACTGTCGACAGGGCGCCAGAATAAATGGCCTGCCATAGGGTGATGCTACTGAAGTTGTACAGAAGATAAGACAGGAATTAAAAAAAAAAAAAAGTCTCGTTTTATTTGGTCTACATGATGTTAGGCCTAACTTTCCAAGTCGTTCCACGACAGTCTTTTCATTTCAGCAGCAGACGGGACAGGTCTTCCAGTTAGATTTGTTGCATACAGCTGCAGCAAGTATTGTGGAACACCAACCTAGTCCACGGTCTTTTTGATGAAGGGATAAGGCTTCCAGTGCCAGGGACTGGGCAAGTGTTTAATTGGAAACAGGCACAGGCTGACCTCAGGTTTTCGCCAGGTTACGGGCATTGCTGCCTTCCAGGAACTGGGAGGACATCTTGAGATGGGGACTGTCAAGGAACATCCAAGAACAATGACTCTGAAGAGCTGCCTGGAGTGAAGTGCCAGAAGCAGGGGCTGAAAGGGAAATCTTCCCAACTGTGGTGATGTTTAATCTTGTGTCCCCTCCTCTGTCCTTACCCAGGCCATGACAAACAAAAAACTTTTCTTCTTTATGTGAATAAAAGGGTGTGGCTCAATACCATTTCAACCTAAAAGTTTCCTTTCCCAGCCAGCAAACACGTTTTTGATTTGGAGCGACAAAGAGTACAGATAGCAAGCACACATGTATACAAGCATCTATATTCTTTATTCTATCTGGCACTTTCTTTATGTACAGTTCTTGGATAAATGTCTGTCTAAATCAATAGTCCCTAAAGGCTTCTCTTTACAGTGGAGTTGGTGACATTCACATGGACAGTGATATTCTTGACCAATGTCAGAAAGTGAAAGATGCTTCAATGCCACTCATGGACCTCACCAGACAGGCGTGAAGGATCAAAATTCCAAATCTGTCTGAGGACATTGCATCTTGTGAACCCTCTGTAAACAATGACATTCCTCAAAATACAGATGACAGTGAAAATCTAGAAAGATCATGGAGGAGCGATATCAAGACAAAAAAAAAAATACAACTGTCTAACAACCAAGGTGACCACATAAAAATCACTGGGGATGGGAACTGTTTTCACAGATCTTTAAGCTTTCAGTTTTATGGCAATGAAGATAAACATGTGGACATTCAGAATGACATTGTTGATGTCATGAAGACAAACAAAGATGACTTCCAGGTTTTCAGTGATGGGCCAGTTGAGCAATGCTTGATGAATCAAACGTTCACTGATGGAACTAAAGGAATCATGGGCTACAGAGGCTGAACTCATGGCAGCATCTGCACTTTACATGATCAAATCAAAGTAAAGGTGAAACAGCGAGGGCGATCTAATTGGCATGTCTTTACCTTCCAAACAGGACACCGTGCGAGTCACAATGTGAAAAGTGAAGGCTATGTATGATACCAATGTGCACCTTCTGTCTAGATCTAGCCACTATGATCTTCTTTTGAATGAATTCATTGGAAAAGCATGCACCCAAAAGATCAACAACCACTCAGGACTGATTTGACTGTGCAATCAGACTGCAAGAAAATAGACACACAAATGGACATAAGGATGGACAAGAATGAAGAAAGCCAGAACCATACAAAATGCTGCAGTTAAGAAATGCGTACCCAAAGAGATCAACAACTGTCAGGATTGGTTTGACTGCGTGCAATCAGATTGCAAACAGGAAACAGACACACAAACGGACATGTGGATGGACAAGAACGGAGAAAGCCAGATCCATACAAAATGCTGCAATGAACCTCTCAGGCAAATGCCTCTTGGTCAGACCAGAATGGCAATCCAACCTGCAAAGCGTAGACAAAAACGGCACAACAGGAAACAGCGGAGACACATGAACAGAAAGAGAGCATCTACAGACGATTAATGTCAACACAAGACCATGCAAAAAGACCCAAATCTGGCCCCAGAACCACAGAACCAGAATAAAAAACACATGGCGACATTAAAGAAGAAGTTACAAATTTGTCAAGCCACATACTTACCCATGCAGAACTATCACTGCTTTCCAAAGGGCTCAAATTTGTACCAGACAGATCTAAGATCAATACTGTGAAACTCTTAGCAGATTTGGGAGAATGGGAATGTAGGATGCGACTCAGAGAGTATTTCTATGATGAGAACATCGATGAAAATGAAGATCCATTACATCAAAATCCTCCATAAGAAAAATTCAAGCTGAAACAGAAGAGCTACTTTACACCAAAAGTGGTTAAGGACCATTGGCTGGACATCTATACAGAACTAGTTAAGAATGACGTTGTGAATAATCTGAAAAAAAAAAAAAAAAAAAAAAACAGGGAAGATGAACCTTAGCCATTCACAAGAAGATGCAATTCATGACCTTTTGACCCACGACACCATAATCATCAGACCAGCAGACAAAGGTTCAGGCATAGCTGTCAATAGTGTCATAACAAAGAAGACTACGTTTCTGGTCTGCAGAATGAAATGAAACAACAGTGAGTCTTACAAAGCAGTAAACAAAGACCTGTCTGAATTTGCTACAAAAGAAGTAAAAAAGCTTGTAAACAAGATGTACAGAGAAGGATCTATTATGAAAGACCTACACTGCAGCAGTCTCTCCTTTCACACTATCTCAGTATCTGCGAAATGGAAACTGAAAGGAAATCCCAAATTACATAAGGATGGTGTTCCCTTACAGACAATTGTAAGTGGGTATCAATAACCCAACGGAAAAGCTGGCTGAACTAACTGAACATGAGCTCCATAAATACGTTACCAAATCACCAACGTATACCAGAGACACAACCGATTTCATCAACAACGTTGAGGAATGTCGCTCCCCCATTCCAGAAAATGCCATACTTTTCTGCTTTGATGTTGAAAAAACTACATCCATGGGTACCCAGGGAGGAAGGAATACAGGCATGCAAAGAGGCCCTAGATGGCAGGACTGAGCCAATCATTCCGACAGACAGTGCGATCAAAATGATTGAAACCGTTCTAGATAACAATGGATTCATCCTTGGTGATACCCACTATAAACAGACTGACAGGATAGCAACTGGGTCAAGACTTGGAAGGAACTTTGCATGCACATACATGAAGGAATGGGATGCAAAGCTCCTGGCATTTGAACATAAAACCATTTTTCTACAAACATTACATAGAATATGATGGATTCGGCATTAGGGAGGCGGATCTTGAGTCACTGGTCCAGTTTACAGAACACGCAAATTCCATACACAAAAACACCAAAATCACGCTCTGATGGAGTATAACACAAATCGAGTTCTTGGATACTCTGGTGAAGTTAGAGAATGGGCATGTGTACACAGATCTCTTCAAAAAAAAACAACTGACAACTGTACCTTCAACAGGATTCTTGCCACCCAACACATACAAAGAAGTCTCTTGCTAGCGTATGGGTCAGGCGTAAGACTAAAGAGAATTTGTGGAGAGAAAAAAAATGAAGACAACATGTACAGATCAGAACTCAAAAATCAACCAAGGAAACATGGATACAGTGACAGGCTTATTGACCAGCAACTACACATGGTCGATAACATGGTCAGAAAACATCTGTTGCAGACCTGTTTACCCCAATTCGTGTATACCTGTAATATCTCAGGCAAAAAACTGTAATTTGAAAAAGAAACCTGTAATCTTCATAATCGCAATACTTTCGCACTTTTACAGATTGGAAGAGCCAGCCATTGGCGTGCAAGATCGCTTCATCGCCATCTTTGACAAGGTAAAAGACGCAAAGCATGCTGGGAAATGTCTTCTTCTACTGCTTTTGACCGAAACCGTAGCAGACTAAAAACTTTGCATTTAACAATTTTCTTTCTTAGATTTTGTTCCTGTAATTTTTTTTTGGGGGGGGGGAGGGGAGGGAGGGGGGCGTAATAACCGTAATTTCATTTTTTCCTGTAAAAATTACAGCAAAAATCATAAGGGTAAACAGGTCTGCTGTTGGAAAAGAAAAACACCAATAAGAATCCAAAAAGAGTGCCCCTTGTCCTGACATACTCAAAGTTACTACCAGATGTGCGGTCAGTACTTCAAAAAACACACCAACACTCTATATATACCTCTGAATGCATGCGGAAACTGTTTGAAGATCCCCCAATTCTTGCATATATAGCAGATGTGATAGAAATCTTTGTGACACCCTCGTCCACCAAAAAGCAGATAGGGCTATGAGAGGGGAGATGGAAACTTGCAATTGTGACATCTGCAACTCATTGGTTACAACATCTGTATTCAATGCAAAACACAACAAAACACTGGTTACGAAAAAAAGCAACATGCACGGACAGAAATGTAGTATATGCCCTACTATGCAAAAGATGCGACAAAAAAAGTATATGTTGGAGAAACAGACCGCATGTTAAAAAAGAGAGAATAGTAAAAACACGAAAGAGACATAAGATTTCAAAAAGACAAGTCCATTATGTGTCACTTCCTCAACCACGCTGAAGACGATCTCCCCACAGCAATCCTGTCCAAGATGTGTGGTGACACGAAAGACTTCAGAGTGATCATTGAGGAAAAATGGATCAGAACCCTGGACACCAGACTACCAAATGGGTGTAATGTTCAAAGAAATATATGTAAACCTACAAGGACTGGTGAACCTTCTTGCCACAGAGGATGTCTGTACCCCAACTTCAGAGTTGTGGAGGTTCCAGATCAGACCACGACCTCTGCCTCTATTTGATGTATCGACCATTGACGGTAAGACATTGGTTCACAGTGGGGCCCCTTCCTTCGCTCCCCTTCTTACGGGTCTCCACCACCGCACAATTCCCCCCCCCCCCCCTCCAACAAACCAACTTCATCACCTACCCCCCCCACACCCCACCCCCAACATTGCACTGTCCCTGATGGTGCCAACAATAAAAATAGTGCTGCAACAGAATGTTCTGGTTGTTCCGTTGTATGCAATGCAACCATGATTTTCTCTTAAGAGAAAACCGTTATGATTATGTCAATATTGTAAATGTCATTCTCCGACTTAACTAACCATGGATTTTACCTAGCTTTCCCGTTCTTTTTGTTGTTGTCCCTGATGAAGGCCATGTGGCCGAAATATTGTGCAGAGTGTTCGACAATTTCATATTTTCAAAAATGTTCTTCCCTTTGGAAGTTGGATATCATCTGCTTAAAAAAAAAAAAAAAAGATTTAACCATCCTCTATGGATTGTACATTGGTAATCCTTTACCCAAAGTATGGCTGTCTTATTCATCATCTGGGGGGGTAAACACCACTTTCTGCCATTTGCATCACAGCACGTGACACGAATAAAGTCTTCATCTAAAGACACAAGGAGATCAACAAAACAATGATCTGAAAACACATCATCAGTACTTACAGAAGAGTGAACTGTCAGTATGTGCCCCACTACATGGTAGGTTAAGATGATCTAAGCTGTATCACAAGCGCGGTGTTTACTGGTGCACTCTCTGCACATGTCTTTTCAAACTAACGGGCCACACGAACACTGCTGGACAGTGCGGGCAGTAGTGAGATTTCTGTCCTTCATGGACTAAGCGATGGTCCTTAAGAACACTTGACCGGGCAAAACTTTTCCCACAGTCCTTGCACACATAAGGTTTTTCACCTGTGTGGATTCTCCGGTGCATTCTTAACTTGCTCGCCTCGGCAAACGCTGCCTGACAGAAGTCACAAACGTACGGCTTTTCGTCAGTGTGTGTTCTCTTGTGTCGTTTCAAGTTGCCAACTCGGAGAAGGCCGCCCCACAAACATCGCAAATGTAGGGCCTGTCCCCCGCGTGGACTGACCGGATGTGGGTCTGTAGGCTGCTGGAGCGTTTGAAGTGGGCGTCACAGTGCAGACACTTGTACGGCCTCTCACCAGTGTGGATCCTCTTGTGGCCCTTCAAGGTGGTGGCCTGGGTGAAACTCTTGCTGCACACATCGCACACGAAAGGTTTCTGACTGGTGTGGATTAGTTTGTGTCTCTTCAGGTTATCGGCTCTGCCGAAAGCCTTGCTGCACACATCACACACATACTGACGGCTTTTTTCCCCCTCCCCTCTCTTGTCATCCTCCTCTTCCACTTTGTCTCTCTTTCTCTTTTTCCTGTCACCAAGGTGACCAGTCTTTTCCCTGCTTGCACTACAGTGGCTGCTGGTGTCATTGCCGCCCATTGTGGGAGGCGCAGCCTGCAGCTTCTCCCCATGAACAGAGGCCATGTGCAGCTTCAAACTGTTGAACATGACGAAGGCAGCTGAACAAAGCTGACACACGCGACTTTTATCCAGAGATAGCGGTGACCCAGAGATAGTGTCAGACGTGGATTGTACCACAGCAGAGGGCCGATCTGGGGGGTCCTCCTCCGTGGGCCATGGCGGCTCCAGTTTCTGTGACAGGACAGAATCCATATGAATAAACGACGACTGAAAATATGTCACAAAACCAAAGGACGTTATTAAAAAACTTTACAGAGACCTGTATCACTCTTTTAAGATGTCCTGGTACACTCTTTTTCATTAGGACGGAAGCATAAACCTTTAAAATGAATTCTAAGCTTTTTGAATTATCAGGCAGGAATTTCTGAGTCCATTCTTCACTGGTTTATAAATGCATTTGTTGAAATCCCCAACTCACCAGTTCAGGACTCCTATCCAGGAAAAGCTAAAACGGCTAAAAATTCAAAGGACAATCTCCCACTTCCTTGGGGAAAAAAAAATTGTTTCTTGCACTTAATATGATGACAAATCTGAGCACTGAGTGGTGTACTGCAGACCTGTTTACCCTTAACACTGTCTAGCCACGGGCGGCGCACTCGGCACAATTCCCTGCTCCCGCATGCTCCCGCACAACACTCACTCCCTGCCAATGCGCATATTTTGCCCTTTTTTTGATTTATTTTTTACGGTAGCTAGACAACAACTGACAGTGTTGTGTTAGGTGTCACAGGAAAGAACAAACACTCGATAATCGAACATAGCAATTTCAAATCAGTTAATTTCAATGTGGAGACAGAACTGTGATTTGAAAAACATGGCCAACAAGTAAAAAAATTCTTTGTTTACATTCTATTCCGTTCTTTACAACACACCAAATTAGAAGATGAGGCGACGAAAAAACATTCAAATCTTACCTTGCAAATCATCCAGGAATCATCATGTAATCCATTTGAAAAGAAAATTAACTTCCATGAGTTTCTCCCGAAATATCAATACACTACACGCACTGTTCTGATTCACAGTTATGTTGATATTTGGCAGATGTCCAGAGTGTTTCTTTTCACTAGATGAACAATTCAACCGGTGTAAGTTTCTAAAGTACCCTGGTACAAAGACTACCGTTGATCAAAACACAAAAATACACCATACTGATAAACAAAAAAGCTGAAAATAGCTGATCATGACACAATTGATGTACAGCGCTTGTACTTTACACACCAACTTTCAAACATTGGCTGTTCGCACTTATCACACAGCAGCATAATTTCCTTGTAGTAACACACACAAAGCACAGTATACTGACACTGGCCATAACAAAAAATGATCATACAGCTCTTTTTTTTTCTTGTGGAAAAAAAAAAAAAAAAAAAATCAAGAACTCCAGGTAAATAAATACTTATTTGACTCACAAAACCTATGGTATACACACACTGACTATTGAACACTTGTTGTACACACTGATCACACAGCCGCAAAGTCTTTCTTTGTATGAAACTCAAAGAAGCAAGGCACTACACACAGTCCCTTCCCGCAATCAGGACACCAGTACTTGGTTCTCTTGACGGTGTTCTTGAGCTGCTCCCGGGGAATGCCACTGGATCTCTGCTTGGCGTAGCACACCACGCAGTTTTTACGTAGCACACCATTCCTTCTAGTGAGAGGCAGCACAGCAGGGAAATGACGACCAGACAGCCTGGTCACAGGGAGTCGGGGACCATCACTGGCATGTGCTGGAACCTCCATGTCTCTGACGCTGGGAAGGTCCATCAGGAGAGATCTCACCACTTGGTCCAAGGGCATCTTCTTTCGACCATGGCTTCTCCTGTGCTTGTTCAGGATAATCATAGTCTGGATTGTGCACAGTGTCAGCAGATGAAAAAAGGGCTTTTTCCACCATTTCAGGGTCTTCCTGTGCATGGGGAAGTAGGCCACCAGTTGATCACTGTGGTCAACCCCAGTCTTGTGCTGGATGTATTCAATGACCGATTTGGGTTTCACTTTTTCCCCTAATCGGCATTGAACTCTCTCCATCTGTGGCCTGTGCAGGGTGGATAGAGTGAAGACATCTTTTTTGTCTTTCCAGCGGGTAGCAACCACCTGTCCCCGACAACGATAGTCCATCTGGCCTCTCTCCATGGGCTGGTTGCCAAGGTCGGGAGGCATGCCCACACTGTTTCTTCGTACAGTTCCGCAGACCATGGTGCCCTGTCTTGCCAGCGATGAACATATCCTGGGCTCACAGTAACAGTTGTTGATATACAGATGATGTCCTTTGTTCACCAACGGACTGATGAGTCGCCTAACCACATCAGAGGGCTTGTTGCTCAGACGTTTGTCACCGCAGAACATCTCGAACCTATACACATAGCCCGATTTGCTTTCGCACAGTTCGTAGAACTTGAACCCCCACTTCGTCGGCTTGTCCTTCATATAGACCTTGAAGCGGGAGCGTCCTTTGAAAGGGCACATTGCCTCGCCGAAACAAATTTCCTTGCTGGGCTTGTAAACCTCCTGAAATTTCCTTTGCAGGTGGTCGACAAATGGCCGAATTTTGTGGATCGGATCATGATCCTCTTGGCCAAAGGGCACGTACTGGGCATTGTCATTGAGCTGAGCTGGAGAAAGCACAGGATGGCCTTGAAGCGATCTCTCATCATGATCTGGCCAGCATACGATGTGTGAAGAGTGGGGTCAGTTGACCAGTAGTCTGCTATTTGGGGCTTCTTGACCAAGCCCATGTGCAGGCAAATAGCCAAAAAATTGCGAATGTCTTCCTCTGTGACTTTCTGCCACGAGGCATGAACACTTTTTGGAGCCAATGGACCCATTTGCAGCTTCTCCTCAATACTTGACTCTGCGTATCTGTTTGTCTCCTTTTTGATTTTTTTTATAAGAGCATCATCAATGAACAGCCGGTACACATCAATAGGCCGTGGGTCATTTCCAAGGTCTGGCTGAATTCCAACTTGTCCTGAAACAGAAAAAAAAAAAAAAAAAAAAAAAATTATATCATCATACTGCTCGACATGATACTAAAAAACATGCATATAAAGCAGTCTTGTCAGCTAATTCTTTACGTCAGTCAGTGATCAAACGTATCAGTCACACACACACACACACACACACACACACACACACACACACACACATACACCGTGTGCACACACACACAAACGTGTATATAAGTGAACGTGCAAACATGCATATCCACTGCACACAAACGCACACACCTACCCTCACACACACACATGCACGCACGCACGCATGCGCAAACACACACTAACACACACTAACACACATGCACACACAGACCATACACACAAAACACACACACACACACACACACACTCACACAAACACACACCAAAGCGTGCACGTGAGCACAAGCATGCATACAGATATGAACAAATATATACCCAAGGGGCGAAGGAGGGGAAACAGAGAGAACGTTTACCTGTGAATTCAGGAATTGTCGGAAAATTGGCAGGCACGTGGCGCACCCACTCCTCGTTTTCATCATGGATGGGTGGCTCCTCGTCTACGTCAGTGTCCATGTAGTAAGCTGGGTCATCCTGTGGATCGGCCTCATAATCATAATTGACAGTATGACCACTGTCAGAATCAGGAGCAAAAAAGTAAGCGACATCCCCATTGTTTGCATTGGCCGCGTTTTGATCAAATGCATTTTGAGTCCAAATCATCAGAATCGGCCTCATCGGTGACCACGTGTAATGCGGCAGCGTATGCTGCAGTTGATGTTGTTGATTCATCATCAGAATCATTATTTTCGGCTGCATCGTCAAGTAATTCACTTTCCTCTTCTTTTTCATAGTTTTCTCTCTCTTTATCACTCCCCTCATCAGATCCACTTTGTAATATTATTTCAAGCACTTCATTGAGCGAGAAAAATTGGTACCACCCCTTCACATGACTGACATTTTTCTGGCACAGGAAATTCCAGCCACGCTTAGCAGGAAAGCCCAGTGCCAGTTCCTTTGTTTCAATCCTGCTGGGGTCACCCAAGTTCATGATAGAGCACTAAAAGTTGGGTCTACAAAAGTCACTAGGACATCCCCAAGACTAATTATAGAGCTTATTTCCCTTAGACCATTGCAAGGAAAGTGCAAGAATTTTTATGTTCCTGTCCGCCAATAGTGGCGGACATGGCAGAATATACTGTCTGCCCGTCTGTTGGCCTTGGCTGATGCAGCTGCAAGGAAAGAAATCCCGTCCACCCCTCTCAGCTGACACAGCTGGTAAAGGTTAAACCACTACTGGTGTACTTAAAACAAATAAGAATTATGACCATATTTTCTACAAAGAGTGTGTACAAAGTTCAAAATTTCTGTAAAAGTGGGTAGGGGGAAGCATGTTTTTTTTCCTCCACCATCACACCACAGAGGCTTCATCCTGACAGTAACCACGTGATTTTGCATTAACTATAGTAAAACTGGTTCTTTCTAACACAAATTACTTTCAAACCTAAGTCATCAGGATACTTTGGCACAAGCCTATGTTCTCTTGCTGTTTATGTTTTCATGTTTCAGGGCATGTTGTCGAAGCCACAGACACTGCCTAATGCCATTTTGTGCACAAAGCTAGCAAGAGTTGTCTTTTCATTCCTTCATGAAAGCCTCCACCATGGTTACATCCCAAAGTGCAATAACCATTCAAGACCTTCCTCTCCAGAACTTTCTTTCAACATACCTTTGTTTGCAAACTGTCATACTCATTGTATTTTTGCTAGACAAGTGGACAAAATACTCCTTTCTTTCTTTCTGCGTACGCAGGCCGATACTCCTGCGGACACCCCCTATATAGAAAGGCAAGGATTAATCCCATCTACCCAACAAAGGGAGTGGAGTTTTGTGCGTATGACCATTTTCTATCCCGCCATTAAAGCAGCCATACTCCAACTTCGGGGAAGGTGCATGCTATGTGTAACGTGTCATCCATACCAACGGCCAAACTGGCGTTCTCTTCCAAAAGTTGGTGATGGGATTTTACGTGTGTGCAAGATGTTGTGTGTGCTTTCACACACAGAACCTCAGTTTATAGTCTCATTTAAAGGACTGTATGGGAAATGGAATCAGGACCACTGTTAACTCTGAGGGAAAAATCCCCCTGTACCGAAACAGCCCGGCAAAGATTCGAACCTGCAACCCCAAAATTACGAGTCCGGTGCTCTAGCACTGAGCTACTCCGGCTCCCAAGTACAGATACAATATTCTTGATACTGACTACATAGCAAGCTTGGGCATGTGGTGTAGAAGTAGGAGTTGAGAGAAAAGAAAGTGAGGGGGATAGGGTGGGGTGGAGAGTAGGTATAAAAGCCCTTACAAAACAATTGATGAATAGTACAAGAACCTGCAAAACCTCAGCACACACACACACACACACACACACACTCTCTCTCTCTCTCTCTGTCTCTTTCTCACACATCAAAGGGCATTCAGATTCTCAATGGTTTCTGAGATCATCCGTACACAATTTGCCACTATTGGTGACATAAAGACCCAATACTCACCAGGACAAAATCATCAGCCGAGTCTCCAGAATCTTTGCCATCCTGGTCCATCACTTCTGCAGACAATCCTCCAGGGGCCAGGTTTTTCTGCCACATCAACAGCAAAGATGTTGCATATTCAGTGTACCATCTGACAGTAACCTTTTGACTCCACTGGACTTGCACACACACACACACACACACGCACACACACACACTCTGACATGCACACACCCAAATACCCACACACACACCCACATGTACAATTACTTCACTTGCATGAGCCCAAGACGCATGTTGTGGTCAACAGGCCTTTTCCCCCTCAAACACTCAACCCTTAGCTCTTCTGCATTACCTTACCCCCCCCCCCTTCTTCTTCCACAAAACTTCTCCCCCCCCCCCCCATTTCCCTCCCTCCTTCACTTCCCTCTTCCTCTCCCCCCTTTCCCCAGCTCAATCACCCATTCTAAAACTGCCATATCCCCCTCTCCCCGAATTCTAACACTGCCATGTCTCCCTCTCTCCCCCTTTCCCCAGCTCAACCACCCATTCTCACACTGCCATGTCCCCCCTCTCCCCCCTATCCCCCAGTTCAACCACCCATTCTCACACTGCCATGTCCCCCTCTCCCTGAATTCTCACACTGCCATGTCCCCCTCTCCCCGAATTCTCACACTGCCATGTCCCCCTCTCCCCGAATTCTCATGCTGCCATGTCCCCCTCTCCCAAATTCTCACACTGCCATGTCCCCCTCTCCCTGAATTCTCTCACACTGCCATGTCCCCCCTCTCCCCAAATTCTCACACTGCCATGTCCCCCTCTCCCCCAAATTCTCACACTGCCATGTACCCCTCTCCCTGAATTCTCACACTGCCATATCCCCCTCTCCCTGAATTCTCACACTGCCATGTCCCCCTTTACCCCTTTCCCCAGCTCAATCACCCATTCTCACACTCCCCATGCCCCAACTGACTCCACACCATTTTCAAAGCAAATCAAGTTCTGGTTTTGATTTTTCACTTTTTTTTTTTCCCAAACGAATTGTCAGGATAGCTGTCCATTGTGAGTTTCACTCTAACGCAGGTTTTTTGAAACCAGTTTGTAATGTATTCATGATGGTCTGCACTACATGAACTTAAAGATGGGAAATTGAAGAATGAAGCTGATGTGATTTCTGTCAGGCCTGATCTGCTCTACATGTCATGATTATAACACTTACCCCCGACTGGAAGGTTTGATTCCCATCAGAGCCCTATGGGATTTTCCTGCCCCGACCAGCTCCTACCCCGAGTTGTGTTTGCCATGGGGTCAACTGGGAAGAATGGGACCACATAGTCGAGTTTCATCCACTAAATGGATGCATCTCTGAGACTGCTGCTCAAGTTTCCTGACGAACACTGTAGGTGTCTGTATCTTGCAGGCCTGGTTGACGCAGGGATATAATGTGTGAAAATAAGCGTTGAATACAGCCCTTTCACGCACTTTCAGACTAACATGGAAATCTGTAGCATCATCTTCATCATCCTCACTCATCGATCAGCAGTAAGAACAAAATTTTTCTTTCAAAGGTCTCAATTCAATGGCCCTTCATGCCCTGCTCTCATGGTGATCTCAGTTTTGATATCCCCTCCTTGTCTATGCCTTTGACTTGATTCCTTTGGGGTCACCAGTATCTGCGAGTCCATGGGGGCCGTCAATGGATGAACCTGGCGGGGCCCTCCAGAGGGAGACGTCACTCACACCAGGTCCACCACTTAGCAATTATTGTCGTCAGTAGGGGGCCTAGTAGGTGGTGTCCTGCGTATGTTGGATCAGAACAGGCACCACTCAACACCACCAAAGTGACTCGGAAGCAGTGCAGTGTCTCCCCCAGTGGGTTGACATTGACTGCTCTCCCTGGATTGCTGGTGCCAGGGCTGTAGAAGGACAGGCTGGGCAGTGGACAGGGGATCAGAATGTGCGGAGTGGGTGCAATGCCCCTGAGGTGGCACAGAAGATGGGACCAAAAAAAAAAAGAAATCTAAATGCATGTTTACGTTATCTGTACTACTTTCACTGCCCCTGCTCAGCTTCCCTGCAACATCACACTGGGGCCCTCATAAACTGATGGGGATCAAACTGAAATGTTTTCTACCATCCTTTAGGTCACTTACCAGGAAATGTAATAACTTGGAAAGATCTTACAACAACAGGTTATGTGGAATCTCACATTTCCTGCGAGATAACTTTAAAAAACAGTCAGAAAAGTTATTCATCACAGCTGAGGATGTATGGCCAACACATCTTGCTGCTGTCCCCTGACACTTTTAAAACAATTAGGAAAGATATTTATCAAAAGTTGTGCGTACATGGCTAACAAATCTTCCAGCTGTACCCTGCTGGATTTCTTTTTTTCTTTCCCCTTACATTCTTTTAGTAAAAACCATTAACAATTTTTATGCACCAGCATAGAATGGCTGTGACTGTACTGACCCACCTTGTCAGAATTCTTGCAGCCCAAACCACTAAGCGCCAGTGATGCAGGCGCCCCAGCAGTTTCAGTTAGAGGCAGAGGCTCTCCATGGAAGGATGCCATGTGGAGCTCCAGACTGCTGGCCAGCATAAAGGCAGCAGAGCAGTGGTGGCACACATGACCTCTGTTCAGAGACAGCAGTGACCCTGTTGTGCGGTCAGACATGGGCTGTGCTGGGCTGTCGACGCCAGGGGGCTGACCTTCCTCCATGGACCCAGCGTGGTTCCAGCTTCTGGAAAAGGAAGGGCTGAATTGAAATCTGTAAAGTTCTCCATTCCTGCCTGACATCCATGCAGGTGAAAGGCTTAAGACTGGAGTGTTCTGTGCGCACATGAACAGCAAAAACTGATATATGGAACAAAAAGAAAATGCTGTAACTGCGACAGTAGTCCTGCTGACAATGTTCAATACCAGTACAGTGAACACAGATAAAAGGGTTCACTTAAACCTGCACCCTGGTCAAAGTTTTGGGTTAAGAGCAAAGCAAAAAAAATGCTACTGTCATTCAACCATCCCATTGCTGAAATCACAAAAATGTCTGGTTGAATAAAAATTAAATTTATATATGTAATACCCATGGCCAGTACTTTTGTCATTGTTTTGTCATCTAAGATGGTTAAAATACTGATGACCACAGGTAAATGTGAACCCTGAGAAATCACCATTTCATTTTCAGCTATATGAATGGTATGAATTTGAATTGATTTCATCTAGGAGAGAAACAAACTACTGTATACTTACAGTCCATGCCTTATACACTACCATGCAATCATTGAAAGACTTTGAGCTGAAATAATCATTGTAAAATAACCTACTTAAACAGAATCCATGCTGCATGTTATTACAGATAAATCTTATGAAATATGTTAGTGAAAAACATGAACATGACAAAAAACAAGCACATATATTTCAGTATTTACTAATGTAGGCAATTTGGACAAGTGTTATCCAATGTCAGACTCCTGCAAGCTACAGTTAGCCCAAATTTCCGTGCTTCAAACAGTAATAAATTAGACCCCATAAAGCCACAAATGTCCAGGGTTAAAATAGTAACAAATAAGACACCAAGGAGCCAATCTATCAGCCCGACATAAAGAATCATACCTACAATACATAACTGAAGTGAAGACAGCAAGTCACGTGTCTGCTAATTTTTCATGCATTGCTTTCATGTCTTAGTATTTTTGTTTTATCTCAGAATTTACCACAAAAGTTACCCAGAATACATTCATGCAATAACGAAATCATCCTAACAGCTGACACCATTAAAAGCACAGAGTTAGATACACTACTCACAACAATAGCACCATCCATCAATGGTACACTGTCTTTTCTGTGGGCTCCTCTTTCACTTGCTCCATCGCCTCCCCTTTCACTTGCTCCATCATGTTTGCAGTTGATGTTTCATGTACGGGTCTGTGGGACAATGTGAATGATTCAATGAAATGATTCAGCTTTGGTTTTGTCAAGGCGACTCTGCTGTATCTGCACAAGAATGTGAAGACAAGCCTTTTTTCCATTTCAAATTTTAGGTCAACAATTCGCTTTGTGAATTTTCTTTGCATATTTTCATCTAGGATTACACACAGAGGGACAGATCTTGACAAGAAAAAAGCATATATATATATATATATATATATATATATATATATATATATATATATATATATATATATATATATATGTGTGTGTGTGTGTGTGTGTGTGTGTGTGTGTGTGTGTGTGTGTGTGTGTGTGTATCACTATCAGGTGCCTGCCTGCTAATTTTCACTGACATCCCAGTATTTCTTCTATTTAAAAAAAAATGCATAAGCAGCAATGTAACCACAAAAAAAAAGTTTTGAAAGAGCTTTATAAACTCAACAAACCAAACTAAAAAAAAATTGTTTATATCCCTCGTAATTGGTTCAAAGTTGCAGCACATCAAAAAGAAGAGGAAACATCCTTTTTTTTCATTTCAGCAGATTGAAGGATGCAGTGTTTTCAGACCTCCAATATACAAAAGATAATCCTTTATAAAAGTATGAAACACTCTGGTTATATCAGTATGAAACATTTTGGTTACATTAGTTTATGTTTACTTTCTTATTTTTTTTTTTTTACCACCAGCCATAAAACTGTTTTCATTTCAAGGTCACATTAAAAAATCATTTACCATCAAAACATACAACACGCCAAATAGTATATGTGTGCATGCTTGCACGTGTGTGTGTGTGATGCGTGTGTGTGTGTGTGTGTGTGTGTGTGTGCATGTGTGCATTATATTTTCTATCATTTTCAACATGTTCTCATGAAATACATCTTTTTTTTCTTTGCTTGTTTGGTTGGATGTTTGTAATGTGCGTTCAGTTTCATCAAACGTTTTCACACAAGATACTGCTACACTTGTTTCATGTGTTGTCATTGACCTCCCACCATCTCCACACCTCACAACAGCTCTTCAGCCTACAGCTGCTAGCAGTCTTCTTACACAGTTAATTGCTGCATGATGTCCAATGCAATAAGATTGGAGTTTGCTCTTCAAAGTTATTTCTCTGTGTGTGTGTGCGTGCGTGCGTGTGTTTCAAGTTGAAAAGTTAAGGTTTCAGCATAAATCCAATCTAACTTTTTTTAATTGAAAAAACTAAGGTTTCAGCATAAATCCAATCAAACTTAGACAACTAAGACATAAAGAAAGCTTGTATAATACGACTGTAAAAGACTTAGCCAAATACATACAAAGTAAAGACAACACCATTTATGGCAAAGATGGCAGTAGTCTCACAAAGAAAGAGACATCATAAAAACATGGACTGAATATTGCTCTGATTTCTACAACAGATTAAAGCCAAGCAGATCGAAGTATGCTAACAGTACAGGATCCATTCAATGAGGATGACTTTCCAGTGCTCTGTGAATGAGTGCAGAAGCAACAAAATCGCTGAAATGTGAGAAGGCTGCAGGAGTTGACGACATCCTTTTCAGAACTTTTGAAACATGGAGGTGAGCCAGTAACTGACATCTTAGCAGCCAACTGCAACAAATTCTGGCACAACGGGGAATGGTCCAATTTTTGGACTCAGTCACTTCTTGTCATCCTCCCCCCCCCCCCCTCCCCCCCCCAAAAAAAAAAATCTTGGACACACAGCAAAATCTTAGAGACTATCATTCTGAATAGATTACAGCCACAATTGACAAGCATACCATTTTGCTGAAGAACATGCCGGATTCTGCTAACGCAGAAATACCATCAAGCAGATTTTTCACATACATACCCTCTAGGAAATGCATCTCCTACACCAGAGGCAGTTCCATCACATCTTCATAGACTTCAAGAAGGCATTAAACTGAGTTTGGCAACAGATGCTATGGACCACAATGAAGGAATTTAATATAGATCTGGCAAAAGCCAATCATCACCGTCCAGCAAATGTGTTCCAAAGCGACTAAGTGCAGTTCTCAAACAGGATGCTTTTGGACAGTCGTTTCATGCTCATGATACTGCAGCTGGTGTTTGCCTGTGCAGCACGCCATCTCTCACAATTTTCACTTTTATGGGAACACATGGCAGATGCACTTAAACTAAAAGGCCATGTCTCTCAATCCCCTTTAGCATACTGTTTAATAAATCATTAGAGATGGGAAGTATCCCGGATGACTGGAAAACTGCCGACGTTGTTGCCATTTTTAAAAAAAGGTTCCAAACAGGACCAGGGCAACTATAGACCAGTCAGTTCAACTTGTGTTACATGCAAAGTACTGGAATCAATTGTAAGGGATGTTATTGTGTCATATTTTTATTTTTAATGATTTCAAACTTTCTGCAGACTGTCAACATGGTTTTCAAAATAAAAGATCTTGTATGACTCAGCTGATCCAAGTCATGGATGATTTAACTGCACTTTCTGATGACAAAAAAATCAATAGATATAGTTTCTTTAGATTTTCGTAAAGCTTTTGACTCGGTACCGCATAAAAGACTATTGATTAAGTTGAAAAATTATGGAATTGACGGCTCCCTCCCTTGACTGGATCGAGGACTTTCTGACTGACCGAAGACAGAGGGTGAGGGTAGGGTCAGCATACTCTTCACACAAACCAGTTTTAAGTGGCATCCCACAGGGAAGCACTTTGGGCCAGTCCTTTTTACTATATTTATTAATGATCTACTGGACTGATATCAAGTACGTGTAAAATTTTTGCAGACAATACTAAGATCTATGGTGACTCTGTTAATTATCCTGATATACAAAAGGACCTTGACAACGTGCAGGAGTGGTCGCATAAGTGGAACGTGTATTTCAATGTCCAAAAGTGCAAAGTAATGCACATAGGGAAGAAAAATCCCCAAACTGACTACACAATGAAAATAGGTAATGAAATGAAACGATTAGTAAATGCTCAGAAGAAAAAGACCTTGGCGTTACCTTTGACTGCAATCTTAGTTTCGATCCACATATACAAAAAGCTATTAATAAAGCCAACCAAATGACTGGGTTGATTAGATGGTCTTTCTCCTTTATTGACAAAGACATATTCTTGAAACTATACAAAGCGCTTATTAGACCACATGTGGAGTATGGAAACATTATCTGGTACCCACTACTTAAGAGACAATCGGTGTCGGTAGAAAAGGTTCAGAGAAGAGCGACGAAGATACTACCTGAGTGCAGAGACATGACTTATGCAGAGAGGCTAAGATATCTTCAGTGACCATCTTTAAAAGCCAGAAAGGTAAGAGGGGACATGATCCAAGTATACAAAAAATATTTCACCAAGTGGACAATATTGATTTTAACTCTTTATTTCAAGTGAGTAAGTTGGATATCACAAGAGGCAATGAAGGCAAATTGTTTGTTCGTTATTTCTAACACTAACTTAAGGAGATATTTGTTTGCAATCTGAGTAGTAAACAGATGGAATTCTCTTCCGACTAACATCAAACTTACTGACACCCTTAACAATTTTAAAAGCCTCCTTGATGTAGATGAAAGTTTTAAAGATACAGAATTTGAAATTGATGACTGAGACTTTTTCTCATACCAGTATATATATATATGTAACTGTAACACGCGATTAACACCTCGAGTTAAATACTGACTTATATATTGAAGGAGCATGAGAAGCCGCGAGGCTATAGATACAAGCTCCTACCTACCTACCTACCTACCATTTCTACCTGTATGCCGGAGGGGTGGTGGTGGCTGGGGCAAAAAAGAAGAAGAAGAAGAAGAAAAAGACAGACTGGCAACATTGTAAAATATTGAGAAAAGGTTTTCAGACACCCAAACTTTGGAACACAACCAACAGAACTGGGAAACCTGGTAAACGGTTCATAAGTTAGTTCAGGGTGGTGTCAGGCTGCGCATGCATGGGAATTAGATATGATGCTCTCAATTTGTAGTGTCTCAAAAAAAAACAAAACTTTATTCCGAATATTTTTGTTGTTTTATAGTGCCTAAATTAAGTGAACTGTGGTATAATGGTTTGGTACTACCGAGTGTTTAGTTTTTGACTGAGTTATTGGAGTTTTTTTTCTTCAGCAGTGGGTCATTTCTGATCTGGACATGATTGAGTGAGTGAAGACGCCATTTTGGATATTCTCTGTGGCTACAAAAAGAAAGTTGTTTTTGTTTCAGCGAAGTCATTTCTTCTTGGGGAATTCGGTTGGATTTCCCAATACATCAGTAGTGGGGCATTTTTGATCCGGCCGTTACTGAGTGAACGAAGACACCATTTTGGATATTTCTCTGCTTCATATTGTGGCTACAAAAAGTTGTTGTTTTGTTGTCTCAACAAGGACTTTTCTTCATTTGGGAATTCGTTGGACTTCCCAATACAGACTGTGCTCTTGCTGTGTTTCCTCTCCCTCGTAAGCATGACCCTCGACTGAACCGTGAGTATGTATCTATCCAATTTTTGTACCATGGACGTGATGACATGGTGAATGAAGAAGACACTTCAAGCCAATGAACTGTTCAAGAAGATTAAGGTTACGCATATATCAGTCAATTACTGATACAACTTGGATCCTGCTGCTTGCCGCAAACAGATTAGTTTGGTCTTTTTACCGTTCTAGTACTGTGTGACTGTTTTGGGTACTTGAACTGTGATTCCCAATGTCAAAATGTCTAATAGAAGTGCTTCACGTAAGCTGTCGTCAACTTCAGATAAGCGAGATAAGACACCAAGACGAGATGGTGATGCTGGGAGGAAGTTGCGGGCAGACAGCAGAAAACCGACATCTAAAGCATCACTCCTGTAACAGCAAACATGAACATAAGTGCAAAATCTTCTCCAGTAGAGAAAGGGGACTTGTGCGGAAAATGTAACCTAATATGCAGAGACAACGACAAAGCACTACAGTGTGAATTGTGTGATATTTGGTATCACACAGACTGCGAAGACATTGACGAACATACATCTTTTAATCAAGAAAGATGGAGAGCGTTCAAACTCTCTACTGCACTATTACTGCTCCAAATCATGTAACAATGCAGCAACAAAATTACTTGGGAATATGCTTCAACTTGAGGTAGAGGTGGAAAAACTAACTGCTCAAGTTACAGAAGTAGGCAATAAAGTAGCTGAAATCCAACATGGAAAATTCACTCATGAAATGGTGGATACAATAAAGGAGATCACTCAAGCACAAACCCAAGAGGATCAAGAAAAACAACAAACCAATACCGTTAAACTTGAAGGAATGATCAGTGCCAAAACCAAAGACCAAATAGCTGAGATTGAAGATCGTGTTAGAAGGAAAACAAACTTAGTCATCTTCAATATGCCAGAAGACACGAGTAAATCAGCAGAAGAAAGGAAAAAAGATGATGAAGCATCAGTTACTCAGCTACTGGAAGAAATAAAAACAGAACATAAACCAACTGACATTAGGCGTCTAGGGTCAGTGAACAAAGATCCCCAGAGAATACGATCAACGAGACTAAGCTTTACCTCAGAGACAATCACAGATGATGTACTGAAAGAATTCCATAGGGCATGGAAGAAAACGGGAAAGACAGAGGGAACAGACAGTCAAATCTGTAGTCGGATAGTTATCCGAAAAGACTTGACCCCACAGCAGAGAAATGAGGAAGATGCTCTGTACCAGGAATTGAAAAGAAAATGGGATGAATCACGGGCATCGGGGGATGAAATTGCCCACTGGATAAGGAAGAACGGGAAAGTAATCAACGTC
The DNA here is from genome assembly GCA_016801955.1 of Conus betulinus. Lineage (NCBI taxonomy): Eukaryota > Metazoa > Mollusca > Gastropoda > Neogastropoda > Conidae > Conus > Conus betulinus. The sequence continues at coordinate 80,732 of JADBJO010007910.1, forward strand.
GGCAAGTACCCAGCCGGAAAAGCCGACAGAAAAAAAGAACTGAAGAATAACAGTGGAAAGACTGTAATTATAGTGTAAAAATAGTTTTAATCCTAATCATATTCAAAACTTAAGTTCATTTTCCTCAGATTCAAGTTCTTCAGACACAGTAAAGGAAGGAAGTTTTGGAAAAATTGTATCTGTTTATACACCAACACAGACCAGTTCATGAACAAACGTTCTGAAATGTTAGCACTGATTGATATATATATACAAACCTGATATAATTGGTATAACGGAAGTAAAACCTAAGACCAAGAGATACAGTATAGAAGAATGTGAAATAACACTGACTGATTATCAGGTTTTTCATAACCTGAATGAAGAAGGCAGAGGTATCGCACTATATGTTCGAAATGAGCTCAAGCCATCAACATGTGAATCGTGATACAATCACAAGCACTTTCTCAGAGCATATATTCGTTGAATGCCAACAAGAGAACGGGAATGTCCTCCTCATTGGCCTCATCTACAGAAGCCCAAATAGTACAGCTGAGAACACGGAAAAAACTAAACAATTTGATTTTGAAAATAGGAGATCACAAAGCTTCTCATGTACTGCTAATGGGGGACTTCAATTTCCCAGAGATTGATTGGAATTTAGAAAGAAGTGATGCAGGACCTGGGCACCAAGCAACATGCTTCTTGAGAGCAACCAAGGATGCATTTTTACTGCAGCACCAGAAAGAACCAACAAGATGCAGAGAGGGACAAAAAGCCAACACACTGGATCTTGTCTTTACCAAAGAGAGATGACATGATCAATGAGATTAAAACTGAAGCAGGACTTGGAAAGAGTGATCATTTGTCCCTCCTCATCAACTTATCTGCTCTTTTGAAAGCACTCGTCAAGCCCCAAGATACAATTTTCAAAAAAACCGATGTAGACAAACTCAAAAGTGAACTTGCCTCCATAGAGTGGGAAAAAAGAAACAGAAAATTTATCAGTCAGTGAAACATGGGAGAAAATCAAAACCCCATATCTATAATGCAATAGAAAAGTCAACGCCATTAACACATAGTTCAGGCAGGAACGAAAGAACTGGATGGACAAGGGCACACTGAAGTCAGTTAGGAAAGAGCATAGACTTTTCAGAAGATGGAAGGAAACAAAAGCCGGGAAAGAATATCAGATTTATAAAACAGAGAATAACTGCACAAGAAAGGAATGTCATAGGGCTCAAAAGAAACTTAGAACGCAAAGTGACAGAAGAAGCAAAGACAAACCCCAAATGCTTTTAGAACTTTGTGATGTCAAAAACATCATCAAGACCAGGAATATCAGATCTGAAAAAGGAAGATGGTTCAAAGACCAAGAATGACAAGAAAAAAGCAGAAATTATTATTAATCATTTCTTTCAAAGTGTCTTTACCATTGAAAAATTCAGGACCGCTCCCTGATCCACCAGTGTATGATTTTGAGAAACCGCTCACAAATATTATGATTAAGCCTGATATGGTTCGCAAACTGCTTGAAACTCTCAAAAATGGCAAAGCCCCAGGTCCAGATGGTATACCACCTAGCATTCAGGCAAGCGCCGCTACCGAACTGTCTCAACCACTGGCACACCTTTTCAGTCTGTCTATAGATACAGGTCAAGTTCCTAAGGATTGGAAGAGGGCAAATGTCACACCAATATTTAAGAAAGGAAGCAAAATGATGCCAAGCAATTATAGACCTGTAAGTCTGACCTGTGTTGTCTGTAAGGTTATGGAGAAGATTGTTCGAATGCAAGTCATGGAACACTTACAGAAAAATTCACTGATCAGTCAAGACCAACATGGCTTTGTCCAGGAAGGTCGTGTATTACGCAACTGTTGGAAGTCATGGATACCTGGACAGACATTATTGATGAGGGAGGTAGTGTTGACATCATATACATGGACTACCAGAAAGCCTTCGACTCAGTACCACACCGTAGACTCCTAGCAAAGGTTTCAGCATTAGGAATACAGGAAAAAGCCTTGAATTGGATTGAAGATTTCCTAACCAACAGGACGCAAAATGTTGTAGTTAACGGTGTGAAATCACAAGAAGCCGAAGTGACAAGTGGTATTCCTCAAGGTAGCGTACTTGGTCCACTCCTCTTCGTCATGTTCATAAATGATCTACCACGCAAGGTTAAGACTTCTGTAAAGATGTTCGCAGATGACACAAAGGTATTTACAAGAACAGATACTGAGTTGGGAGCAAAGGAGCTGCAAGCTGATCTGGACGAACTCCAATTATGGTCAGATAAATGGCAATTAAAGTTCCATCCACACAAAAATGCAGTGTTCTGAAGCTAGGAAATAAGAAATCAGCAGCATCATAGAGCATGAATGGAAAAACTGAAGAAGGAGAACGGAGGACAACATCACTGGCCGAAAGCAAACTGGAAAGAGATCTGGGAGTAACAACAGATGAAAATCTCACTTTTAAAAACCATGTGGCACAAGTCACAGCTAAAGCCAACAAGATAGTGGGATTGATTCGGAGATCTTTCGATTTTCTTTAGGAACGGACTTTCAGCCAGCTGTTCAAAGGTCTTGTACGTCCACTGTTAGAGTATGGGCATTGTGTATGGCAGCCATACCAGAAAAACACTTTGCAGAGAAATAGAAGATATGCAGCGCCGAGCAACAGACTACTCAGCCATTTGAAAGACAGACCTTACTCAGAGAGACTAAAGGTACTAAATTTACCAAGTCTAGAACACAGATGACTTAGAGGCGACATCATGAAGTTTTTAAATATCTGAACGGCTACTGTAAAGTAAGCGCTCCTGTCTTCAAATTAGCTACTACCACTGACCTTAGGGGAAATTCTCTGAAACTGCAGAAGCAGAGATCAAGAATAAATATCAGATCGAATTTTTTTTTCCCACAGAGTAGTCTCCTGCTGGAATGGTTTGCCAGACAAGGTGTTGCAGCCCCTTCGCTGAATACCTTCAAAAGTCTTCTGGACCAGCACTGGAAACATCGAAAGACGGTTTACGAACCTGAGTGTTTGACTTAAATTAAGGACATGTACATTCCCACGCATGTGTAATCTTTAGATAACCAAACCAAGACCAACGAACAGGCCCAAAAGGGGCCTCAAACGTTGTATCAAGTCAATGATTAATGAATGATTCCCCAAGAGTTAAAAGATTCTCTTGTAGGATCACAAGAGCTCCTTGAATTTTACAAAGGAAACAGGTCCATACCTTCATTCTCTCGATAATCATTTGGATAGCTGTTGATAAAAGGAACCCCTTTTAGTACGATTTGCCCGCTACGCGTTGTCGTCAGTTGGAAAGACAGAGCGTAAGGGAAGCAACTCTATTTAACATCTTACACCATTTTGACACGAGGATGAAAAGGGTGGCCGCGGATCTGGATTTGGAACTGTAACAAAACTTGCGTCTTTTTCAATAGTTGAGAAGTGCTACGAGTGCTGTGCTGACAGGGCCTTAAGTTCATCTGTCATGTGTTCCCGGAAAAGGGTAATCTTCAACTTTAGAATACTAAACTCAGGTTCAAAATGGCTTGCAGGTGGTTGCTCTGGCTGTGATCGGCTGAGCTTACTGTGTATTTGTCGCAGTTTCATGGGAAAGTAGTGGTCGTACAGCTTAGCTGAGGGTTCCATTCAACTCAGCAGCGCATCGAGGTGAGCCTAAGACACCCTTTGTTTTTCGTCTAAAACCTTCAACTTTAGAAATACTAAACTCAGGGGAGCTGTTTAGACGAAAAACAAAAAGTGTCTTAGGCTCACCTCGATGCGCTGAGTTGAATGGAACCCTCAGCTAAGCTGTACGACCACTACTTTCCCATGAAACTGCGACAAATACACTGTAAGCTCAGCCGATCACAGCCAGAGCAACCACCTGCAAGCCATTTTGAACCTGAGTTTAGTATTCTAAAGTTGACGCTTTAGTCAGATCTATATTAAATTTCTTCATTGTAGCATACTTTGATCTGCTTGGCTTTAAAATTAATCTGTTGTAGAAATTAGAGCAATATTCAATCCACGTTTTTATGATGACTCTTTCAATGTGAGACTACTGCCATTTTTGCCTAAATAGTGTCGTCTTTAGTTTGTATACATGTATTTGGTTAAGTCTTTTGCAGTTTTTACAAGCTTTCTCTATGACTTTATTGTCTAGGTTCGATTGGATTTATGCTGAAACATAGCTTTTCAATTAAAAAAAAGTAAGCAAAGTCGCACTCTCACTTTCTATCTGTCTCAGTCTCTCTCTCTCTCTGCTCTCTCTCTCTCTCTCTCTCTCTCTCTCTCTCTCTCTCTCTCACTCTCACTCACTCACACACACACACACACACACACACACACACACACACACACACACACACACACACACACACACACATGCGTGTGTGCACACACACACACACACACACACACACACACACACACACATTCACACACACACACTCACACACGCATGCACACACTTTTACATTTAAAGAAAAAAAATCCCTGAAGTTGGAGTATGGCTGCCATACTGGTAGGATAAAAAAAACTGTCATGCACACAAAACTCCACTTTCTTTGTTGGGTAAATGGGATTAATCTTTGTTTGTCTTTGCAGGGAGTGTCTGCAGGTGTATCAGCCGGTGTACACAGAAAGGAGAAAAAAAAAAAACTCTCTCTTTCTCTCTCTCTCTCTCTCTCTCTCTCTCTCTCTCTCTCTCACACACACACACACACACACACACACACACGACACACACACACACACACACACACACACACACACACAACAGAAATAACATTGAATGGCAAACTCCAATCTTATTGCATTGGACATCATGCAGCAATACACTATGTAAGAAGACTGCTAGCAGCTGTGGGCTAAAAGCTGTTGTGAGGTGTGGGGGTGGTGGGAGATCAGTGACCAATACATGAAACAAGTGAAGCAGTATCTTGTGTGAAAACGTTTGATGAACTGAACGCACATTAAAAACATCCAAACAAACAAAGAAAAAAAAAAGTATTTTATGAGAACATGTTGAAAATGGTAGAAAATATAATGCACACATGCATATGCACATGCACACACATACACACACACACATACTATTTAGCATGTGGTATGTTTTGATGGTAAACCAATTTTTGCAAAATTACCTTGAAATGAAAACAGTTTGAATGGCTGAAAAAAAAAGAAAGCAAACATTGTCAATGTAACCAGAATGTTTGATACTGATCAAACCAGAGTGTTTCAGTTTCATACTTTTATAAAGGATTATCTTTTGTGTACTGGAGGTCTGAAAAAGTCACATCCTACAATTTGCTGAAATGAAAAAAAAAAAGGACATTTCCTGTTCTTTTTGATGTACCACAAGTTTGAACCAGTCATGAAGGTTATATATATACAATTTTTTTTAGTTGGTTTGTTAAGTTCGTAAAGCTTTTTCAAGATTTTTTTTTTTTTTTTTTTTCTGTTGTTATGTTTCTGCTTGTGCTTTTGTTTCAATAAAATAGATATTGGGATGTCAGTAAAAATTAGCAGGCAGACTCCTGATATACATGTGCTTTTCTTGTCAACATCTATCCCTCTGTGTGTAATCCTCAATAAAATATGCCAAAAAGTTTCACAAAGCAAATTGTTGACCTAAAATCTAAAATGGAAAAAAAGGCTTGTCTTGTTCATTCTTGTGCAAATGCAGCAGAGTCGCCTTGACAAAACCAAAACTGAATCATTTCATTCACACTGCCCCACAGACCCGTACATGAAACATCAACTGCAAACATGATGAAGCGAGTGAAAGGGGAGGCCACAGAAAAAGACGGTCCACCATTGATGGATGGTGTTATTGTTGTGAGTATGATTTATCTGATTCTACTTTTAAATGGTTTCAGTTGTTAGGATGATTTCATTATTGCTTGAATGTATTCTGGGTAACTTGTGGTAAAACTTAGATATATATAGAACAAAATACTGAGACATAAAAGCAGTGCGTGAATGAACTAGCAGAAACGTGACTTGCTGTCTTCACTTCCTACAAGTTATGTATTGTAGACCATGAATGATTATGTCGGGCTGATGGATTGGTTCCTTGGTGTCTTATTTATTTGGCTGATGGATTGGTCCTTGGTGTCTTATTTATTTGGCTGATGGATTGGTTCCGTGGTGTCATAAATTTTTGGCTCATGGATTGGTCCCTTGGTCAGTTGGTGTCTTATTTATTTGGCTGATGGATTGGTTCCTTGGTGTCTTATTTATTTGGCTGATGGATTGGTTCCATGGTGTCTTATTTACCTGGCTGATGGATTGGTTCCTTGGTGTCTTATTTATTTGGCTGAGGGATTGGTTCCTTGGTGTCTTATTTATTTGGCTGATGGATTGGTTCCTTGGTGTCTTATTTATTACTGTTTTAGCCCTGGAAATTTGTGGCTTTATGGGGTCTAATTGATTACCATTTGAAGCATGGAAATTTGGGCTAAAAGAGCCAACAAAGTGGCTGTAGCTTGCAGGAGTTCGACATCGGATAACATTTGTCCACGTTGGCTAGATAGTAATTGCTATGATTCATGTGCTGGTGTTTCGTCTTGTTCATGTTTTTGACTGACGTCTTGCAAAAGATTTATTTACACAAGTATACCATGCAGCAAGGATTCTATTTAAGTAGGTTATGTTTGTGTTTTGATTGGTTCAGCTCATGGTCTGAATGTTGCATGGTAGTGTATAACACATCTGTAAGTATACCGTAGTTTGTTCTCTCCCAGTTGAAATCAGTCAGGTACCACTACTCATATGGCAAAAAATTAAATGGTGATTTCTCAGGGTTCACATTTACCTGTAATTAGCCGTATTTGAACCATTTTAGAAGACAAAACAATGACAGAAGTATTGGCCATGGGTATTGCATGTCAATTTAATTTTCATTTGACCAGACATTTTTCTGACACATCAGCAATGGGAAAGTGGACAGTTGCATTGTTTGCTTTGCTTTTAACCGAAAACTTTGACCAGGGTGCAGGTTTTATGTGAACCCTTTGTCTGTGCTGATTTTACTGGTTTTGAAAATTGTCTGCAGAACTACTGTTGCAGTTACAGTATTTTCATTTTAATCCCCGTCAGCTTTTGCTACAGTAACTTATGTGCGCACAGAACGCTCCAGTCTTAAGCCTTTCACCTGCATGGATGTCAGCCAGGAATGGGGGAAACTTTACAGATTTCAATTCAGCCCTTCCTTTTCCAGAAGCTGGAACCACGCTGGTCCATGGAGGAAGGTCAGTCCCCTGGCATCGACAGCCCAGCACAGCCCATGTCTGACCGCACAACAGGGTCACTGCTGTCTCTAAAAAGAGGTCACGTGTGCCACCACTGCTCTGCTGCCTTTATGCTGGCCAGCAGTCTGGAGCTCCACATGGCATCCTTCCATGGAGAGCCTCTGCCTCTAAATGAAACTGCTTGGGTGCCTGCATCACCGGCGCTTAGTGGTTTGGGCTGCAAGACTTCTGACAAGGTGGGTCAGTACAGTCACAGCCATTCTATGCTGGTGGGTAAAAATTGTTAATGGCTTTTACTAAAAGAATGTAAGGGGAAAGAAAAAAAGAAATCCAGCAGGGTACAGCTGGAAGATTTGTTACCATATACGCACTACTGTTGATAATAACTTTCCTAATTGTTTTAAAGTGTCAGGGGACAGCAGCAAGATGTGTTGGCCATGCATCCTCAGCTGCAATGAATTTATGTTTTTTAAAGTTATCTCACAGGAGATGTGAGATTCCACATAACCTGTTGTTGTAAGATCTTTCCAAGTTATTACATTTCCTGGTAAGTGACCTAAAGGATGGTAGAAAACATTTCAGTTTGATCCCCATCAGTTTATGAGGACCCCAGTGTGATGTTGCAGGGAAGCTGAGCAGGGGCAGTGAAAGTAGTACAGATAACGTAAAAATGCATTTAGATTTTTAAAATTTTTTTTTATTTCTGTCCCATCTTCTGTGCCACCTCAGGGGCATTGCACCCACACTGCACATTCCGATCCCCTGTCCACTGCTCAGCCTGTCCTTCTGCAGCCCTGGCACCAGCAATCCAGGGAGAGCAGTCAGTGTCAATCCACTGGGGGAGACACTGCACTGCTTCCGAATCACTTTGGTGGTGTTGAGTGGTGCCTGTTCTGATCCAACATACGCAGGACACCACCTACTAGGCCCCCTACTGACGACAATAATTGCTAAGTGGTGGACCCGGTGTGAGTGACGTCTCCCTCTGGAGGGCCCCGCCAGGTTCGTCCAGTGACAGCCCCCATGGACTCGCAGATACTGGTGACCCCAAAGGAATCAAGTCAAAGGCATAGACAAGGAGAGGATATCAAAACTGAGATCACCATGAGAGCAGGGCATGAAGGGCCACTGAATTTGAGACCTTTGAAAGAAAAATTTTGTTCTTACTGCTGATCGATGAGAGTGAGGATGATGAAGAAGATGATGCTACAGATTTCCATATTGGTCTGAAACTGCAGGACAGGGCTGTACTCGATGCTTACTTTCACACAATGTATCCCAGCGTCAACCAGGCCCGAGAGATACAGACACCTACAGTGTTGGTCAGGAAATTTGAGCAACACTCTCAGAGACACATCCATTTAGTGGATGAAACTCGACTGTGTGGTTCCAGTCTACCCAGTTGAGCCCATAGCAAACTCAACTCTGGGTAGGAGCCGGTCAGGGCAGGAAAATCCCATAGGGCTCTGTGGAAATCGAACCCATGACCTCCCTGCCGGTAGTATGTGTTATAATCATGACACGTAGAGCAGATCAGGCCTGATAGAAATCACATCAGCTTAAACACTCAACCCTCAGCTGTTCTGCATTACCCCATCCCCCTTCGTCTTCCACAGAACTCCTCCTCCCCCCCTACCCCGTTTACCCAGCTCAACCATCCATTCCCACACTGCCATGTCCCCCCCTCTCCCCCTTTCCCCAGCTCAACCATCCATTCTCACACTGCCATGTCCCCGTCTCCCCCCTTTCCCCAGCTCAACCATCCATTCTCATTCTCCACACTGCCATGTCCCCCTCTCCCCCCTTTCCCCAGCTCAACCATCCATTCTCACACTGCCATGTCCCCCTCTCCCCCCTTTCCCCAGCTCAACCATCCATTCTCACACTGCCATGTCCCCCTCTCCCCCCTTTCCCCAGCTCAACCATCCATTCCCACACTGCCATGTCCCCCTCTCCCCCCTATCCCCAGCTCAACCATCCATTCTCACACTGCCATGTCCCCCTCCCCCCCTATCCCCAGCTCAACCATCCATTCCCACACTGCCATGTCCCCCTCTCCCCGAAGTCTCACACTCCCATGTCCCAACTGACTCTCGGTCACATCAGTTTTCCACCATTTTCAAAGCAAATCAATTTTTGGTTTTGATTTTTTTTTTCAAATGAATTGTCAGCATAGTTATCCATTGTAAGTTTTGCTCTTATGCAGATTTTGAAACAAGTTTGTAATGTATTTGTGATGGTCTTTACTATGTGAACTTAAAGGCCGAGATTGAAGAGTTAGAAATAAATGTCAAATTGCATGATAATGGGAAAAAAGAAGTCATCTAAGTCGTGTCTTCTTGGCTGACCTCTCTCTCTCTCTCTCTCTCTCTTTCTCTCTCTTATTTCATTTTCTAAACTGAGATCTTACCAGAGATGGAAAACTTGGCTGTTCCAGAGAATATGTTTTGTATCAACCCCTGTTAAGGGGAAGGAAAGCCTGTTGACCAGTACATACTTCTTGGGCTCATGCAAGTGAAGTAATGTGTACACATGTGGGTGTGGGTATTTGGGTGTGTGCATGTCTGAGTGTGGGTGTGTGCTTGTGTGTGGGTGTGGGTGTGGGTGTGCAAGTCCAGTGGAGTCAAAAGGTTACTGTCAGATGGTGCACTGAATATGCAACATCTTTGTTGTTGACGTGGCAGAAAAACCTGGCCCCTGGAAGATTGTCAGCAGAAGTGATGGACCAGGATGGCAAAGATTCTGGAGACTCGGCTGATGATTTTGTCCGGGTGAGTATTGGGTCTTTATGTCACCAATAGTGGCAAATTGTGTACAAATGATCTCAAGAAACCATTGAGAATCTGAATGCTCTTTGATGTGTGTGAGAGATAGAGAGAGAGTGTGTGTGTGTGTGTGTGTGTGTGAGAGTGCATGTGTGTGTGTGTGTGTGTGTGTGTGTGTGTGTGTGTGTGTGTGTGTGTGTGTGTGTGTGTGTGTTGCTGAGGTTTTGCAGGTTCTTGTACAATTCATCAATTGTTTGTAAAGGGCTTTTATACCTACTCTCCACCCCCACCTATCCCCCTCGCTTTCTTTTCTCTCAACTCCTACTTCTACACCACATGCCCAAGCTTGCTATGTAGTCAGTATCAAGAATATTGTATCTGTACTTGAATGGGGGAGTGCTAATATTCCCTCTTTCATTTCTAATTACATGTTGATTTATGCTGGTTCTCATGCCATCTCATTATTGCTCTTAGTGAAGCTCATGACCACATGAAGGCAACCTTTGACCTGCTGTTTGTGTCCTAGATGAAACTACGGTGATAACTGCCAAGGTAGAGGTAGGCTATATGGAAGGATTAGGCGAAATTTGTAGGCAGAATTTTTGGCTAAAACCTTTCCTCACTGTCGTCACAAAAATGTCCGAAATGAAACTTCAGCGTATCAGTGAAGCAATACGAGAAAGCTGAATTGATGGACCAAGGTGACATAGCATTTCTTTGGCCGTTCTATGAAGATTTTGGCAGTGGAGGAAACGACAGTGTTCGATCTAGACATCCCCTATAAAGACATTGACGGTGGAAAGAGTAACTGTGTGTCATCTGACCATTCCCTACAGACATCAGAAGGGGTCATGATGTTTTATCTCAGGATCCCTAAAAATATTAATGCTGCAAATGGATTAAATGCAGCCAGTGGTTTTTTTTGGGTTTTTTTTGCTTGCTTTTAAAAAAATTGTCAGGTGTGCCTTACATAACGATGCGATTTGTAGCCTGGAAACTGCCGTAGTAGGTGACGTAGATGCATAATCTATTGTAAGTTGCTACATTAGTGGTAAATTGGTGATTTTTTTGTGTCGTTGTAAATGGTGATTTAAATACATAACATACTGTAGAATGGAAACGGCAAAGCACTGCCTTATATTCCAACAGCATGAAATTAACGTCAGAGTCTTTTTTTCTTGACAGCCTTCTCATTAGAAAGACCAGTTGCCTAGGCAGTTTGGTGAGCAGAGCTTCCACTGATCGGGGAATTTGTGGACTTCAGTGAAAAACTGAAAATTAGTGTCCACGGAGCGAAAAAATTGAGTGAAGGGGAAAAAATGGGGGGAGAGGAGAAAAAGTAACAGTGGACTGTGCAGAGTGTTGGTCACATTTCTGGTGTGCTAGCAAACAACACTGGCGTCATGAAATCTACTGTGGACGTCTGGGTGAGAGTTGTCAGTGGCCGCTTTGTCTTCCTGATTGAAGCCAAGGTGATGCCATGCCCTGGCATGAGACTTCGGCAGCATGCTGTTGAAGAGAAAGAAAGTGACAGAGGCTGTACAAACATACAGTCCTGGTTGTTGTTGGACTGACAAAGTGGACAACAATACCAGACCTGTATATCCATACGATTTCGGAGTATTTTGTCCGCTTGTCTAGCAAAAATACAATGAATATGACAGTTTGGAAGCAAAGGTATGTTGAAAGAAAGTTCTGGAGAGGAAGGTCTTGAATGGTTATTGCATTTTGGATGTAACCATGGTGGAGGCTTTCATGAAGGAACGACAACTCTTGCTAGCTTTGTGCACAAAATGGCATTAGGCAGTGTCTGTGGCTTCGACAAAATGCCCTGAAACATGAAAAAATAAACAGCAAGAGAACATAGGCTTGTGCCAAAGTATCCTGATGACTTAGGTTTGAAAGTAATTTGTGTTAGAAAGAACCGGTTTTACTAACGCAAAATCACGTGGTTACTGTCAGGATGAAGCCTCTGTGGTGTGATGGTGGAGGAAAAAAAAAATGCTCCCCCCCCACCCACTTTTACAGAAATTTTGAACTTTGTACACACTCTTTGTAGAAAATATGGGTCATAATTCTTATTTGCTTTAAGTACACCAATAGTGTACACACTCTTTGTAGAAAATACGGTCATAACTCTTGTTTTAAGTAGACCAGTGGCAGTTTAAGGGTAAACTGGCTAGCAGTACATCACTCAGTGCTCAGATTGGTAATCATATTAACCCGTAGAGTGCCTATAAGCCATCAGCTGATGGTGCAGTAAAAGTGTTTTCCCAGTGCCTATAAGCTATCTGCTAACATCATGCATTTTTCTTGAATTTTTCATTTGTTACAATTTCTATCAACGGACATGACGAGAGTGTAAATAGTAAGCTTATGTGTCTGTAGTATCAAAATTGTATGCAAATGACCACACGTGATGGGAAAGACCATTTATTCTCATCACTGACTGGATGACCAGTTAGCACTTTGTTCTCTTCTTGCAAAGATGGCGGCGCAACCTTCGAGAAGCGGAGATAGTGGTCCTAGTCAACAGACTTCCACAGCTGAGCAAGCTGTTGGACTCACTTTTGACAAAGATGAGGATGATCTTCAGTCTGACGACTCACTCGAGCATGAAGGTGAGGATGACAGCGATGGAATTGCCGACGATATTTGTCAGTTACTGAGTCGAGCTGTCCAAACCACCAAGTGATGCAAGTGATTCAGACACCAGCATCGAACGAGCCAGTGCAGACTTTGAATACAGTGATAGTGATACTGATAGTGACAGTGATGGTGATGGTCAGCGTGAGAGAGGAGCGCGGCGTGCTCGTGGCATGAGACGGGGGAGGGGGAGAGGTAGGGGAAGAGGAGTGCAAGAGAGGAGTAGGAGTCCAGCAAGGGGGCATGATAGGGGGCGTGGCCGTGGAACGTGGAGGTCAGTGCCGTTCACTGGTAGCTTAGTGCCTCCAAATAGACAACAGCCTGTAATCCCGAATTTCACTGGTGACCCAGGGTTGAAAGTGCAAAGAGCAGGCGACACTTGTTTTGATTTTTTCAGACTGTTTGTCACTGATGAACTGATTGACTTACTGGTAGCAGAAACTAACAGATATGCACAGCAGACAATTCAAGCAGCCAGACTGAAACCTGGAGGGTTGAAAAAGTACTCTCGCCTGCAGGCGTGGACAAACACCAGTGCTGATGAAATGAAAGTTTTTATTGGCATGATGATGTTGATGGGACTGGTGAAGAAGCCAACACTGCCATCATACTGGTCCACCAACCCCCTGCTTTCCTCTCCCATCTTTCCCCACCTCATGACCCGCAATCGGTTCCAGCTGTTGCTAAGGTTTTGGCACTGCTCTGACGATAGTCAAGAACCAGCCAGAGATGACCCCCAGAGAGAGAGATCGTCTGTTCAAAGTGCGCCCTCTAGTTTCTCACCTTCAGGAAAATTCCAGAGTGTCTACAAACCTGAAAAACGTGTGGCAATTGACGAATCTCTTCTCCTGTGGAAAGGACAGCTGGTATTTCGGCAATACATTCCACTGAAAAGAGCTCGCTTTGGGATAAAAATGTATCAGCTGTGCGAGGCCAGTGGGTACACGTACAGGTTCCACGTCTACTCTGGAAGACAGGATCCTGTCTTCCAGATGGAGAACATCCTACCTGCTGATGCCCAGCACCTGACCACATCGGAGAAAGTGGTGGTCTACATGATGGGGGCCTTCGACTCTCCTGCTCACTCCCTTCTTGGCAAAGGCTACAAACTGTTCTTCGACAACTGGTACTCTGGAGTGAATCTCTTCAGGTATGTCAGAAATCAGTTCTGTCTGTCTGTCTGTCTCCCTCCCTCTCTCTCTCTCTCTCTCTCTCTCTCTTTATATGGTAATACATTTTGAGAATTGTAAAAAAAGAACAAGATGCAAAGCATATAAATGTCCCTCCAGCACAGTAGTACAGCAAAAAGAAAAAAAAAGGTATATAAATCTGTCACTATAGCACTTTCTCCCCTTTTGGTGGTAAAAATTTTGTATGTAAGAGAAAAGAAAAAAAATGTTGCTCTCCCTGGCAGGGAATAGAACTCTGGTCTCCCACATCACATGACTGGCAGGGATGCTAACCACTATACTACCAAAGAGTTTACAAAGTTGGGTTACACACAAGTTTATAAACCGTTATTGCAAGAAGGGAGACAATTTCCAGTTAGTGGAGGGGAAAAAACTCAACAGCGCAGTGGTTATTTCCCTTATATGACTTGATTTTTTTTTTTTTTTTTTAATTATCATTTATAGCTGTTAGTAATGGCTATTCTGGTTAAAGTAAAACATCAAGCATCATCTGTGACCCATAATGAACATACCTACAAATTTTAAGAAAGAGGGCCCAGACGTTTTGTCTGGAGCGAGTGGAACACATTTTGACCACAGACAGTCACACACACAGACAGACACACACATAGACAGCATTTCTTTGTTCCCATTGAAAAGTACTCCCTGTTCTATAAGAACTGGAGTACAAGAAATGAGGTGTGTGTGTGTGTGTGTGTTTGCTTCAATGTGCGTGTGTGTATGTGCGTACATGGGTATGTGTCAGTGTGTGTGTGTGTGTGTGCGGTGTGTGTGTGTGTGTGAGTGTGTGTGCATGCTTGCATGTGTGTGTGTGTGTGTGCACATGCATGCATGTGTGTGTGCATGTGTGTGCGTGCGTGCTTTACAATGCATTGCATTTTATGCATGTTGCAGGTACCTGTACCAGAAGCAGACAACATGCTGTGGGACAGCCAAGGCCAACAGGGTTCCTCAGCAGGTGAGAGACTTGCCGATAGCCAACACGCCAGGGGCTATGAACAGTCTACGATGCGAGGAGCTTCTCTTCGTCAAGTTTCAGTCCTCCAAAGTGGTGTTCATGATGTCAACAATGCATGACGAGAGCACTCGTGTGGTGGAACGCAGAGGGCATCGAAAGACCAAGCCTTCTTGCGTGGTCGACTACAACAGCTACATGGGAGCTGTGGACAAGACCGACACCATGCTGCAACCGTATGATGCCACAAGGAAAACGTACAGGTGGTACAAGAAGTTGATGCTACATCTTCTTCAATTAGCTGCCTGAACGCTTTCCTTGTCTACCAGAAGACGGTTGACATGAGGAAGGATTTATTTTCCTTCCAAACTGATGTAATCTACAGTTTGGTGTCTGCTGACAAGCCCATTCCTGCTGATGCTGGTGAAGCAGAGGAAGTCAGCCGTCTCTTCGGACGTCACTTCCCATCGCATGTGCCTCCTTCCCATCATCTACCAGGAAATGGGGCCAGAAAAGATGCAGGGTGTGTGGCAAGCACAATAAAAGGACAGACACCTCGGTCATGTGTGTGCAAGTGCCCAGACAAACCAGGACTTTGTATTGACCCGTGTTTCCAACGGTATCACACCATCAAGAATTACTGACTGCCAGTATTTAGCGTTGCTGAACCTTTTGCCTGCTAGTCAGGTAGGACAGTTTTCTTGGGTTTTTTTTTTTTACATGTGCTTTGTGAGGTCAAACTGTGGGTGTGTCATAAAGCTTGACTGTTCAGCTTCTGAGTATATGACCATCATTTATTTTTGACTGAATCCTGATTTGCAGTTTTTCAGACAGTTTTGGACTTACCTGTCTGCATGAAGTGTGGGCATCTTTATAAACTTCTGAACTGTTTTATTTTCATTTACAGCTGTAGTGTGACAATACAAATTTTATTTTCAACTTTTTTTTTTTTTTGCTGCGTGTGTTGTTGAATGTCAGTCTTTAGTGGTAAATAGAGATGCTTTTGATTACGCAAATTAATCTGTCCCAATTGAAATGCCTAAACATTTTTAATTATCAAAATTGAAACAGAAGAAGCCCAGATTCAAAATCCTCATTCAGTTTCCTTAAAAAAAATATGTATTTACTTTTGTATCTCTTATAGTTTTTGAGCTAGATTTTTTTTGTTAATTATTACCCTCAAATCATCAGACTTCCCTGGCACTGGGAAACACTTTATTTGTAATATTCCCTGGCACTGGGAAACACTTTATTTGTAATGTTCCCTGGCACTGGGAAACACTTTATTTGTATGTTCCCTGGCACTGGGAAACACTTTATTTGTGATGTTTCCCTGGCACTGGGAAACACTTTATTTTGTGATGTTCCCTGGCACTGGGAAACACTTATTTGTAATCACTGGGAAACACTTTATTTGTAATGTTCCTGGCACTGGGAAACACTTTATTTGTGATGTTCCCTGGCACTGAAAGGTTTCATGCTGATCGATGAGAGTGAGCATGATGAAGATGATGCTACAGACTTCCATATTGGTCTGAAACTGCTTGACAAGTCTGTACTCAACGCTTCCTTTCATAATGTATCCAGGCACCAACCAGGCTCAAGAGATACAGACATCTACAGTGTTGGTCAGGAAATCTGAGCAACACGCTCAGAGACGCATCCATTTAGTGGATGAAACTGTATCTGTATATCAACAGCTATTACTGTAAGCCCAGGATATGTTTGTCGCTGCAAGACAGGGCACCATGGTCTGCAGCACTGTACGAAGGAACAGTGTGGGCATGCCTTCCGATCTTAGCAACCAGCCCATGGAGAGAGGCCAGATGGACTATCGTTGTCGGGGACAGGTGGTTGCTACCTGCTGGAAAGACAAAAAAGATGTCTTCACTCTATCCACCCTGCACAGGCCACAGATGGAGAGGGTTCAGTGCCGATTAGGGGAAAAAGTGAAACCCAAAATCGCTCATTGAATACATCCAGCACAAGACTGGGGTTGACCACAGTGATCAACTGGTGGCCTACTTCCCTATGCACAGGAAGACCCTGAAATGGTGGAAAAAGCCCTTTTTCCATCTGCTGACACTGTGCACAATCCAGACTATGATTATCCTGAACAAGCACAGGAGAAGCCATGGTGGAAAGAAGATGCCCTTAGACGGAGTGGTGAGATCTCTCCTGATGGACCTTCCCAGCGTCAGAGACATAGAGGTTCCAGAACATGCTGGTGATGGTCCCTGACTACTAGGGTTCGTACAGTCCTTAAAAGTCCTTAAAAGTGCTTTATTTTTTGGGACCCCTTTTTCAAAGCCTTGAAATTCCTTGAATATCAGCCTTTTGTTCATAGGCCGTTTAAAAGGTGCTTAAATATTGTTGCTGCCAATGACTTTGAATAAAGTCTGTGTAAAACATTGTGTCTGTTGAAAAAAAAAAATTGAAATTGAATTTTTTTTAAGTATGAAAGTAAAAGAAATCAGAGTTGACTGACGATCTGCCACATGTGAAAACACCAGAGTTACCGGCCTTCACGGAGCCCACACACATGATAGAATGATCTGTCGTCTTGAAACTGAGAAGCCAACATGCCAGGGTAGTGTTTGTTTAAAATCAATGGCTGGAAAAAAGTAGAGTACAAAGAATGGTTGCAGGTAGACCAAGGTGGAGACAGAAGCCAGGCCTTATGCCATGTATTGTAAAAGGTCCTGACAGTAATTTAATTTGTGTCAGTATTTCATGATTATTTATCTTAAAACTATCATTGAAATAAGTCCTTGAATTAAAAAAAAAAAAAAAAACGTAAAACGTCCTTGAATTTTTTGATAGGAAATCTGTGCAAACGCTTGTGTCAGTATTTCATGATTATTTATCTTAAAACTATCATCGAACTAAGTCCTTGAATTAAGAAAACAAAGTACTTAAAAGTCCTTGAATTTTTTTTCTCAGGAAGTCAGTACGAACCCTGCCACGGTCAGAGACATGGAGGTTCCAGAACATGCCAGTGATGGTCCCCGACTGCCAGTGACCAGGCTGTCTGGTCGTCATTTCCCTGCTCTGCTGCCTCCCACTGGAAGGAATGGTGTGCCACGTAAAAACTGCGTGGTGTGCTATGCCAAGCAGAGATCAAGTGGCATTCCCCGGGAGCAGCTCAGGCAGTCTGTCAAGAAATCCAAATACTGGTGTCCTGACTGTGGGAAGGGACTGTGTGCAGCACCTTGCTTCTTTGAGTTTCATACAAAGAAAGACTATGCGGCTGTGTGATCAGTGTGTACAACAAGTGTTCAATAGTCTGTGAGTATACCACAGGTTTTGTGAGTCAAATGAGTGTTTACCTGGAGTTCTCCGCTTTTTCTTTTTTTTTTGCTTTTTTTTTTTTTTTCACAAGCACAAAAAAAATGCAGTATGATCGTTTTTTTTTTATTTCCAGTGTCAATACACTGCTTTTTGTGTGTGTTGCTACAAGAAAATTATGCTGCTGTGTGATTTGTGCAAACAGCCAGTGTTTGAAAGTCAGTGTGTAAAGTACAAGTGCTGTACATCAATTGTGTCATCATCAGCTATTCTTAGCTATGATCAGCTATTCTTAGCTTTTTCTTTTATCTGTGTGAAAAGAAACCAGGCTATGTGTATAGGTTCGAGATGTTTCTGCGGCGACAAACATCTGAGCAACAAGCCCTATGATGTGGTTTAGGCGACTCATCAGTTCATTGGTGAACAAAGGACATCATCTGTATATCAACAACTGTTACTGTGAGCCCAGGATATGTTCGTCATTGGCAAGACAGGGCACCATAGTCTGCGGCACTGTACGAAGGAACAGTGTGGGCATGCCTCCGGACCTTGGCAACCAGCCCATGGAGAGAGGCCAGATGGACTAATCGTTGTCGGGGGCAGGTGGTTGCTACCCGTTGGAAAGACAAAAAAAGATGTCTTCACTCTATCCACCCTGCACAGGCCACAGATGGAGAGAGTTCAATGCCGATTAGGGGAAAAAGTGAAACCCAAATCGCTCATTGAATACATCCAGCACAAGACTGGGGTTGACCACAGTGATCAACTGGTGGCCTACTTCCCCATGCACAGGAAGACCCTGAAATGGTGGAAAAAGCCCTTTTTCCATCTGCTGACACTGTGCACAATCCAGACTATGATTATCCTGAACAAGCACAGGAGAAGCCGTGGGTCGAAAGAAGATGCCCTTAGACCGAGTGGTGAGATCTCTCCTGATGGACCTTCCCAGCGTCAGAGACATGGAGGTTCCAGAACATGCCAGTGATGGTCCCCGACTACTAGGGTTCGTACAGTCCTTAAAAGTCCTTCAAAGTGCTTTATTAATGGACCCCCCTTTTCATGGTCTTGAAAGTCCTTGAATATCAGGCTTCTGTTATAGGCCGTTAAAAAGTGCTTAATTAAATATTGTTGCTGCCAATGACTTTGAATAAAGTCTGTGTAAAACGTTGTGATTGAATTTTTTTTAAGTATGAAAGTAAAAGAAATCTGAGTTGACTGACGATCTGCTACATGTGAAAGCACCAAAGTTACCCGGCCTTCACGGAGCCCACACATAATAGAATGATCTGTCGTCTTGAAACTGAGAAGCCAACATGTCAGGGTAGTGTTTGATTAATATCGTTCGGCTGGAAAAAGCAGAGTACAAAGAATGGTTGCAGGTAGACCCAGGTAGAGACAGAAGCCAGGCCTTATGCCATGTATGGTAAAATGTCCTGACAGTAATTTAATTTGTGTCAGTATTTCATGATTATTTATCTTCAAACTATCATCAAATTAAGTCCTTGAATTAAAAAAAATAAAGTACTTATAAAGTCCTTGAATTTTTTTTTTCAGGAAATCTGTACAAACATTTGTGTCAGTATTTCATGATTATTTATCTTAAAACTATCATTGAACTAAGTCCTTGAATTAAAAAAACAAAGTACTGAAAAAAGTCCTTGAATTTTTTTTGTCAGGAAATCTGTACAAACATTTGTGTCAGTATTTCATGATTATTTATCTTCAAACTATCATTGAACTAAGTCCTTGAATTAAAAAAAAACAAAGTACTTAAAAAGTCCTTGAATTTTTTTGTCAGGAAGTCAGTACGAACCCTGCCACGGTCAGAGACATGGAGGTTCCAGAACATGCCAGTGATGGTCCCCGACTGCCAGTGACCAGGCTGTCTGGTCGTCATTTCCCTGCTCTGCTGCCTCCCACTGGAAGGAATGGTGTGCCACGTAAAAAACTGCGTGGTGTGCTACGCCAAGCAGAGATCCAGTGGCATTCCCCGGGAGCAGCTCAGGCAGTCCGTCAAGAAATCCAAATACTGGTGTCCTGATTGCGGGAAGGGACTGTGTGCAGCACCTTGCTTCTTTGAGTTTCATACAAAGAAAGACTATGCGGCTGTGTGATCAGTGTGTACAACAAATGTTTCATAGTCTGTGAGTATACCACAGGTTTTGTGAGTCAAATGAGTGTTTACCTGGAGTTCTCCGCTTTTTCTTTTTTTTTGTTTTTTTTTTTTTTACAAGCACAAAAAATGCAGTATGATCGGTTTTTTTTTTTTATTTCCAGTGTCAATACACTGCTTTTTTGTGCGTGTTGCTACAAGAAAATTATGCTGCTGTGTGATTAGTGCGAACAGCCAGTGTTTGAAAGTCAGTGTGTAAAGTACAAGTGCTGTACATCAATTGTGTCATCATCAGCTATTCTTAGCTATGATCAGCTATTCTTAGCTTTTTCTTTTATCTGTGTGAAAAGAAACCAGGCTATGTGTATAGGTTCGAGATGTTCTGCGGCGACAAACATCTGAGCAACAAGCCCTATGATGTGGTTAGGCGACTCATCAGTTCATTGGTGAACAAAGGACATCATCTGTATATCAACAACTGTTACTGTGAGCCCAGGATATGTTCGTCATTGGCAAGACAGGGCACCATAGTCTGCGGCACTGTACGAAGGAACAGTGTGGGCATGCCTCCGGACCTTGGCAACCAGCCCATGGAGAGAGGCCAGATGGACTAATCGTGTCGGGGGCAGGTGGGTTGCTACCCGTTGGAAAGACAAAAAAGATGTCTTCACTCTATCCACCCTGCACAGGCCACAGATGGAGAGAGTTCAATGCCGATTAGGGGAAAAAGTGAAACCCAAATCGCTCATTGAATACATCCAGCACAAGACTGGGGTTGACCACAGTGATCAACTGGTGGCCTACTTCCCCATGCACAGGAAGACCCTGAAATGGTGGAAAAAGCCCTTTTTCCATCTGCTGACACTGTGCACAATCCAGACTATGATTATCCTGAACAAGCACAGGAGAAGCCGTGGTCGAAAGAAGATGCCCTTAGACCGAGTGGTGAGATCTCTCCTGATGGACCTTCCCAGCGTCAGAGACATGGAGGTTCCAGAACATGCCAGTGATGGTCCCCGACTACTAGGGTTCGTACAGTCCTTAAAAGTCCTTCAAAGTGCTTTATTAATGGGGGGACCCCCTTTTTCATGGTCTTGAAAGTCCTTGAATATCAGGCTTCTGTTATAGGCCGTTAAAAAGTGCTTAATTAAATATTGTTGCTGCCAATGACTTTGAATAAAGTCTGTGTAAAACGTTGTGATTGAATTTTTTTTAAGTATGAAAGTAAAAAGAAATCTGAGTTGACTGACGATCTGCTACATGTGAAAGCACCAAAGTTACCGGCCTTCACGGAGCCCACACATAATAGAATGATCTGTCGTCTTGAAACTGAGAAGCCAACATGTCAGGGTAGTGTTTGATTAATATCGTTCGGCTGGAAAAAGCAGAGTACAAAGAATGGTTGCAGGTAGACCCAGGTAGAGACAGAAGCCAGGCCTTATGCCATGTATGGTAAAATGTCCTGACAGTAATTTAATTTGTGTCAGTATTTCATGATTATTTATCTTCAAACTATCATCAAATTAAGTCCTTGAATTAAAAAAAATAAAGTACTTATAAAGTCCTTGAATTTTTTTTTTCAGGAAATCTGTACAAACATTTGTGTCAGTATTTCATGATTATTTATCTTAAAACTATCATTGAACTAAGTCCTTGAATAAAAAAACAAAAGTACTGAACGGAAAAAGTCCTTGAATTTTTTTTTTGTCAGGAAATCTGTACAAACATTTGTGTCAGTATTTCATGATTATTTATCTTCAAACTATCATTGAACTAAGTCCTTGAATTAAAAAAACAAAGTACTTAAAAAGTCCTTGAATTTTTTTGTCAGGAAGTCAGTACGAACCCTGCCACGGTCAGAGACATGGAGGTTCCAGAACATGCCAGTGATGGTCCCCGACTGCCAGTGACCAGGCTGTCTGGTCGTCATTTCCCTGCTCTGCTGCCTCCCACTGGAAGGAATGGTGTGCCACGTAAAAAAACTGCGTGGTGTGCTACGCCAAGCAGAGATCCAGTGGCATTCCCCGGGAGCAGCTCAGGCAGTCCGTCAAGAATCCAAATACTGGTGTCCTGATTGCGGGAAGGGACTGTGTGCAGCACCTTGCTTCTTTGAGTTTCATACAAAGAAAGACTATGCGGCTGTGTGATCAGTGTGTACAACAATGTTCAATAGTCTGTGAGTATACCACAGGTTTTGTGAGTCAAATGAGTGTTTACCTGGAGTTCTCCGCTTTTTTTTTTTTTTTTGCGTTTTTTTTTTTTTACAAGCACAAAAAAATGCAGTATGATCGTTTTTTTTTTATTTCCAGTGTCAATACACTGCTTTTTGTGCGTGTTGCTACAAGAAAATTATGCTGCTGTGTGATTAGTGCGAACAGCCAGTGTTTGAAAGTCAGTGTGTAAAGTACAAATGCTGTACATCAATTGTGTCATCATCAGATATTCTTAGCTATGATCAGCTATTCTTAGCTTTTTTCTTTTATCTGTGTGAAAAGAAACCAGGCTATGTGTATAGGTTCGAGATGTTCTGCGGCGACAAACATCTGAGCAACAAGCCCTATGATGTGGTTAGGCGACTCATCAGTCCATTGGTGACAAAGGACATCATCTGTATATCAACAACTGTTACTGTGAGCCCAGGATATGTTCGTCATTGGCAAGACAGGGCACCATAGTCTGCGGCACTGTACGAAGGAACAGTGTGGGCATGCCTCCGGACCTTGGCAACCAGCCCATGGAGAGAGGCCAGATGGACTAATCGTTGTCGGGGGCAGGTGGTTGCTACCCGTTGGAAAGACAAAAAAGATGTCTTCACTCTATCCACCCTGCACAGGCCACAGATGGGAGAGGTTCAGTGCCGATTAGGGGAAAAAGTGAAACCCAAATCGCTCATTGAATACATCCAGCACAAGACTGGGGTTGACCACAGTGTGATCAACTGGTGGCCTACTTCCCTATGTACAGGAAGACCCTGAAATGGTGGAAAAGCCCTTTTTCATCGGCTGACACTGTGCACAGTCCAGACTATGATTATCCTGAACAAGCACAGGAGAAGCCATGGTGGAAAGAAGATGCCCTTAGACCGAGTGGTGAGATCTCTCCTGATGGACCTTCCCAGCGTCAGAGACATGGAGGTTCCAGAACATGCCAGTGATGGTCCCCGACTACTAGGGTTCGTACAGTCCTTAAAAGTCCTTAAAAGTGCTTTATTTTTGGGACCCCCTTTTTCATGGTCTTGAAAGTCCTTGAATATCAGGCTTCTGTTATAGGCCGTTAAAAAGTGCTTAATTAAATATTGTTGCTGCCAATGACTTTGAATAAAGTCTGTGTAAAATGTTGTGATTGAAATTTTTTTTAAGTATGAAAAGTAC
>JADBJO010007911.1:5000-7500 GCA_016801955.1 Conus betulinus
ACACACACACACACACACACACACACATACACACACACACAGAGCAAAGCTGATGCGAAGCAAGTAAACATGTAAATGCGAACGCCAAAATGGGAACCAACACTGAAATGAGTGCACAGTCACTTTCTGTCCCCTTGACTTTACAAGAGTGTCAAGTTTTAAAACAAGTGGCTTGGAACTTTTTTTTAGAAACAACCAGAACATCCCTTATTTACGGGTTAATGCTCGAAATAGCCATGTTCTCAGCTTTGATCAGGTTGAAGACATTGAACACCTGCAGGTTCGTGATATATATATATATATATTAAGTATCAGTACAGAAACTTTGTTTCAGTGTTTTATAGACTGACACTCGACGCATTCAGAACGAAATATAGTGCAGGAACAAAATGCATATGTGGTAAGGCAAACGTGTCGAGAGCCCACGTTTTATTTGATTGTGTGACTCTTAAGGCATACTTACCATGTTTATTAGGCATGACAGTGACTGATTTTTTTTTTCTGATATTGATTTTACTTTCAAAGTTACCTTTTGTCTAATATGTAGTCCTGTTAGATATTTACTATAATGTTATAAGTAGTAATTATACCGTATTTGCGTGCACGTACACACACACCTATGCTTCCACACACATAGTCTCTCTCTCTCTCTCTCTCTCTCTCTCGTCTAATATCACACAATTTTGTGAAAAGACGTAAAAATGACTACTAAGTACTACTACAGAGAGAGAGAGAGAGAGAGGAGAGAGAGAGAGAGAGAGAGAGAGATCAAAGCTGATGCAAAGCAAGTAAAACATAAAAATGCGTACGTCAGTGGACAATCAGGAAAATCAAGAAAAAAAAAAAAAGCAAAGTAAATACGTCATCGTCCTTTCTGTGACGTCTTTCAACAACGTCTTTTCTTCTTTTCCTGTTGTATCCCCGGTAAATAAAAAAAAAAAAAAATTGGTAGGGAATGTGTATGTATGTTTCCATCAAGCTTTTCATGAAGCATATGACCAACACTATTTCCCCTATTCATTCTTCCATTGAATGGCAATATATTGGATAAGTACATCTATAGACAAATGTGAAAAATCCGACCCCTGCATATGAAGGAAGAACTCACTGAAAAAGCGGCAACGGAAACTGCGAGGAATGAATGATGGATCCTTCGGAGAAAGACGTAGGTGTTAGGGTGGTTACACTTACCCATAATTATGTACATTCAATCAAGTCTCGCGCGACGTCTTGAGCTAAAAATCTTTCATTTCCTCTTTAGTTAGTTCCTTTCAGGTCTAACGTCCAACATGACCAAAACTTACATGGCAGACGGTGTAAATCAACCCAGACGAAAGGAGCAGAGGGGATTGTCTATCATGACAAGTGAAGATCGTTGGCCAAGTGGCTTATTTTTTTACTGGGTGCAGGGATTCGAACTCGCATGTCTGGCATTCAACTGTGTCTTCTGCATTGAAAGAACCTGGCACCCTGGCGATCATCTTCCTTCGTTGTTCTCCCTGAAGCACTGACATTCATCAGTCTTGAACGGATTATTAATACGTTGCATAGTCAGGCGTTGTCATAGGAGTTATGTCAACCACACGGTTTGGTGATAAGTGGTGGAACCCAACAGGCAGGCCTCACAAACTGATTGCAGGCTTTGTTTTTCACATTCTAATCCTTTCGCCTATTTTGAAGAATAAACGATTTTAAACGATGTATAAATAACTAAATGAAAAAAAAAAAAAACTAATCCAAATGGACTTTCTAATGAACGAGGCCAACTGGAACATTTATCAGAACAATGGACATTTGAAAGCCACTTCTCATTCTCATTGTCATTAATATGAGAAGATGAGTGGTTTCTCGTTCTTCGTTTCCACGGTCCTAAATGTTAATTGCTTTTGTCTGAAGAAGACCCAAGAGGTCTAATTGCATTGTGTTTTGTCCTGTGCTTTGTCTGTGTCCTAAGCGGTAACCAAACCCCTCTCTTTCTAAATTTGCTTCGTTTTCCGCCCTCAGTCACTACGTTTTGAAACTAACGTTTGCACATCTGAAGTTAAACAAACAGCCTGTTCAAGCATTCGTTTACTTATAAAATGAACAGTATCAAAAATGAAACAACAGTTTAAAGTGCTTCCTACGTTTCATAAATTACACACTTACAGTCGTCAATAGATGGGATTCTAAGTGATGTCCGTGGAATTTTTCGTGGAACAACCGCCACATTATTCCACCATAATGATTCGGCACTAGAGCGGTGTCACCTCCGGTGAGTTGCCTCATGCCGACCTGTTATTTTTTTTTTCTGAACACAAACAACTGAGGTTCCTTGTCAAAGAACACAAGAGGGGACTCTGCCCCCTTCCCCCGCCCCCCCCCCCCCCCCCCCCCCCCCCCCCCCCCCTCATCCTCCGTAGGGGAAACACATGATCAACAGCGGACATGTGTTCTCCAGTGACAACATCAACGCCCTGGGACCGGGAGGCCAGGTGGTTCCAGAGAGGGGTGGAGGAGG
>JADBJO010007911.1:12500-17500 GCA_016801955.1 Conus betulinus
AAGAAGATGATAGAAATGAAACGAAAGCGGGCGACAAGCACGTAACATTTTTTGTATGGGCAGGGCTCTCTCTCTCTCTCTCTCTCTCTCTCTCTCTCTCTCTCTCTCTCTCTCTCTCTCTCTCTCTCTCTCTCTTAGACACGCCCACTGTCTTATAAAGTTACAGTGGTTAACGTGCTGTTACAAATCGAATTTTCTACAGAAGTTGGATGACATCTGTCGCTGGATAGTGAGAGAGCTTTGCCGAAGAACATTGCCGTCACTGGGTTCGACTATTGTCAGGGAAGGATACGGAGTAGAGGCAGGAGAAGGGAGGATAAAAGCAAGTAAGAGAGGAGGATGAGGATGGAAGCCCTCATTGCATAAAGTAAGCAAACGAAAGAGCGGACAATGAAACAAACGATCAAATTACTCTCTCTCTCTCTCTCTCTCTCTCTCTCTCTCTCTCTCTCTCTCTCTCTCTCTCTCTCTCTCTCATACGTGTTGGTAATACCTATAGATTTGAGGTTTCATCAACATTTACGTTTTCTGTACATTGTACGAGAACATGTCTGCTGGGGAAACATGAAATCTGTTTTGTCTTTTTGTGTCTAGCTTGCAGTAAGTCACCCCAAGAAAACATATGAATTCATGTATGTTTAGGTAGTCAGTGCCTTTTTTACTTTCATCATTTGACTTTGTAACTAAGCGGAACTTGTCATTATTTTTTTTTTTCGCTGTCCCAACCTCTGTGCCACCTCAGAGGCAGTGCACCCACGCCGCTCATTCCGACACCCAGAGGCAACCCACCGGAGGGAGGAGACACTGCACTGCTGCCGAGTCACTTCAGTGGTGTTCAGTGGCGCCTGTTCTGATCTAACATACGCAGGACACCACCTACTAAGCCCCCTACTGACGACAATAATTGCTTAGTCGCGGAGCCGGCGTGAGTGAGCTCTCCCCCCGGAGGGCGCCACCACGTCCGTCCAACGACAGCCCCCATGGACTCGCCGATACCGGTGACCCGGACGGAACCAAACCAAGGCCACAGACGTGGAGAGGACATCGAAATTGAGGTCACCATGAGAGCAGGGCATGAGGGCCACAGAATTGAGACTTTTTTTTTTTTTTTTAAATGCTGATCGATGAGAATGAGGATGATTAAGATGATGCTACGATTTCCATTTCGGTCTGAGACTACATGACAGGGCTGTACTCTACGCTTCCTTCATAATATATCCCGGCGTCAACCAGGCCCGAGAGATACAGACACCTGCAGTGTTGGTCAGGAAAATTTGAGCAACACTCTCAGAAACGCATCCATTAAGTGGATGAAACTCGACTGTGTGGTCCCAGTCTTCCCAACTGAGCCCGCAGCAAACTCAACTCTGGGTAGGAGCCGGTCGGGGCAGAAAAACCCCTACTAAGCTTGGCACGAAGACCGTAAGCCTGTGGAAATTTTCTACATAGCTCGGCACGAAGACCGTAAGCCTGTGGAAATTTTCTACCAAGCTCGGCACGAAGACCGTAAGCCTGTGGAAATTTTCTACTAAGCTCGGCACGAAGACCGTAAGCCTGTGGAAATTCTCTACTAAGCTCGGCACGAAGACCGTAAGCCTGTGGAAATTCTCTACTAAGCTTGACACGAAGACCGTAAGCCTGTGGAAATTCTCTACTAAGCTTGGCACGAAGACCGTAAGCCTGTGGAAATTCTCTACTAAGCTTGGCACGAAGACCGTAAGCCTGTGGAAATTCTCTACTAAGCTTGGCACGAAGATGTGCAGGAGAGCTGTATGAAGTCTCCAGTAAATGAACAGCAGCACGCTGCGCCAGAAGACAGGACGTCAGAATACCGAGGCTAGGATTCAAACCGCAGTGCCTAGGATGCCCACTCTCATCATTCACCCGAGGAATTTGTACAGGCTGTCAATACCAAACGCCCCAAACTTAATTTGTCATCTGCGAGGGAAACAGAAGAATGGGGCATGTTAGACGGGGAGGGAGATGGAGGGAGGAGGGAGTCTAGAAACTACCTGCGCCGGTAGAAAAGAGCACACTGGAGCTCAAACTGGTGACATGTAAAGACGTGTAAGAACGCCTATGAAGTCACACCCAGGTTACTTTGAAAAGTTCAGCTGTCGTAATTCCCACTGAATGAGATTAGTTATTTTGAAAAGTTCAGCTGTCGCAATTTCCACTGAGTGAGCTTAGAGGATGAGCGCGCGCGCACACACACACACACACACACACACACACACACACACACACACACACACACACACACACACACACTGAGAGAAAAAGAGAGAGAGAGAGAGAGAGAGAGGGGGGGGGGGGGGGGGGGGGGGGGGGGGGGGGGGGGCGGAAAGCGGAAAAGCCCACAGGTTGAAAGCCACGTGATGTTTCATGTTAGGCTTGATTGAAACGTACGGTGCCTTTCTCTGTCTGGCATGTAACAATCAAGTACTGAGTACTTAAATAATAATTTTAAAAAAAAAAAGTATGAGCGCTTTGGCTGGGGCGGATCAAAAAGCGAGGGGCCGATGTGGAGGTGTATGGGTTGTGGAGGAATGTGGGGAGAGGATATGGATAATCAGAATTTCGCACAATTTGAAAACGACCATCACTTCACAAATACACGAAAACTGTCCAGTGTGAAACAGGACAAGACAGATGCTATTTGATTGTCTATCCCATCCCATCACAAAGGTGCTACAGTCTTTTATTGACCAGCATACTTATCAGCAATATACAGTGGGTTAAAAAAAAAAAACCTGCATGAGTCATATGATATGCCACATGTATATTAAATGTCGAGAAACAGTTTGCATGGTTCAGAACAGAAGGAAGAAGATGCTTCGCCCATCATATTCTTAGGCCCACTACAGTGCATACATGTGTCGCTTCGCGGCGGAGTCAGGGCAGCTCTGAGTTTTCTGACCAACACTGATAATACATGCAGCTCGTAGCTAGTTGATCCAGGAAGCTTTTTCCTTCTGTCTTCTGTCTTTGTAGACTCCAACTGAATTCCTTCTGATCCCTGTTAAGGAAAAGAATTGAGGTAACATTGTCTACCATCAGAAGACGTCACGATCTATGGAGCATAGAAACAATATAATGGTGATGTAGCGTGTCTCTGAGAGACAGAGAGAGAGAGAGAGAGAGAGAGGGGGGGGGGGGGGAGAGAGAGAGAGAGAGAGAGAGAGAGAGAGAGAGAGAGAGAGAGAGAGATGGAAAAAAAAGTCTTATTCAGCATAGACCCCAGCCCCTTCTGAAGAGGGGGGAATAATTACACTATTTGACACATTGACAATGAAGGCAACAGACACACCAAAACCCTGAGAATAAAGTTCTAACGTCTGTAGCTAAAGAGAATCACAGGCACATTCTTCGATATTAGTATTCAGATCCTTTAACTGCATCAACACGCCTTGTAAAAGCTTTGTAAGGCTACAGCATACATTCTTCAGTATGTTACTGCTACTACTTATCATTAGTAATTCCACATGGAATAACCATGAGTTGGCATAACATTTTCACGAATGTGCTTTTGCCTAAGATCGCAGAGCCAAGGCCAGCAAAACCGAATATGTACTTCATCTTCTTTTACACCAGTGCACACAGGGAATACCAAAAGAATTACTTGAAGCCTATCATACCTGTCACGATGAGTAAACATATCTGCTTATCTGAATCTAAATGTTGTTAAATTATATTATGTTTAAGATACATATCAATGACTATACCAAGATATTTTTCACAGGGCTCTTTAACTTAAAAGTTCTACGCACAAAAAATATCTATCGATGTCATGAATATGTACATTCCAGTTTTTGCCATCTACAGCTTATAAATCTTTGACGAAATTCATGCAAAAACACACTGACATTTTCAACACCTGAATCCAACCATACTATTCCAAATCCATTCTGAAATGACATTCCTTTAGCACCAGACACCCATATTTGCCACGCGCGTCTCCTAACGGTGATGCATAAACAGAGAAAGGTTTGCACTCTGACCTCTGACGCTGAGACACCTCTGATTTGTTGATGTTAAAAATCGAAGTGGATTTTAAACGGAAAGAGACTGAATCAAAAACTGGGTTGTTTCAGGCTTTTGTTTCTTCTTTGTTTCCTTGAATTTCATTTGTCAATATATGTTTTGGGTTCTTCTTCGTGTGTGTGTGACTTTTGGTGTTTAGACATCAAATTATCATACTCATGTATGCCGAATCTCAAAAAACATCATTGATTCAACCAACAAAATGAAAAGCAGTACAGAGACAAACGAGGGTGAAGAAAGGAAATCTTGCAATTGTACCAAGAAAGAACAGTGCCCTCTAAACAATAAATGCCTCCACAGCAATATTGTATATCAAGCCACTGTAACATCAGAGAACGCTGAAGAGACATATATAGGTATCACTGAAAACCAATTTAAAACTAGATATGCAAATCATAAACAGTCATTTAATAAAGAAAGATACAAAAATCAAACAGAATTGAGTAAATATATATGGAAACGCAAAGATAAAAAATAGACTACAACATATCCTGGAAAATCTTAAAAAGAGCTGCATCATATAATAACATTTCAATAAGATGTAATTTATGTCTAACACAAAAAATATATGATATTATGCAAACCACAATTAGCAACCCTAAACACCAGAATAGAAATGTTTAACAATTGCAGACACAAATGGAAGTTCCTATCAGTGAACAGGAAAAAAAAAAAACAAAAACAAAAAAACATGAAACACTGACTGCACGTGATGGCAAACAGCGAACACCTATAAAAACACTGACAACACTGACCCCCATATCCTGACGACTGCACCAGCAAGAAACAGCGCTGTTGATTTTATGCTTACCTTTTAATCCAACTTTTTAACATATATATATACATATATATATATATATATATATATATATATATATATATATATATATATATATATATATATATACATTACACACACACACACACACACACACACACACACACACACACACACA
>JADBJO010007911.1:22500-40000 GCA_016801955.1 Conus betulinus
CTGTCGCCAGAAGCAACTTTACTTAGGATGAGAGATTACAACCAGCTCTTCTCAGCCATTTCAGTGAACGTTCTACATCAACAGAACTGGTGAGGGTGTAACTGGTGAGGGTGTAACTGGTGAGGGGGTGTAACTGGTGAGGGTGTAGCTGGTGAGGGAGTAACTGGTGAGAGTGTAACTGATGAGAGTATGCATGGTGAGGGTGTACCTGGTGAGGGTGTACCTGGTGAGTGTGTAACTGGTGAGAGTGTAACTGGTGAGAGTGTAACTGGGTGAGAGTATGCATAGTCAGGGTGTAGCTGGTGAGGGTGTAACTGGTGAGGGTGTACCTGGTGAGGGTGTAACTGGTGAGAGTGTAACTGGTGAGAGTGTGTACCTGGTGAGAGTATGCATAGTCAGGGTGTAACTGGTGAGGGTGTAGCTGGTGTGAGGGTGTACCTGGTGAGGGTGTAACTGGTGAGAGTGTAACTTGAGAGAGTATGTATGGTGAGGGTGTAGCTGGGTGAGGGTGTAACTTGAGAGAGTATGTATGGTGAGGGTGTAGCTGGTGAGGATGTAGCTGGTGAGGGTGTAACTGGTGAGAGTGTAACTGGTGAGGGTGTAACTGGCGAGGGGTGTAACTGGTGAGAGTGTAACTGGTGAGGGTGTAACTGGTGAGGGTGTACTGGTGAGGGTGTAACTGACTGGCGAGGGGTGTACTGGTGAGAGTGTAACTGGTGAGGGTGTAACTGGCGAGGGTGTAACTGGCGAGGGTGTAACTGGTGAGAGTGTACCTGGTGAGGGGTGTAACTGGTGAGGGTGTACCTGGTGAGGGTGTAACTGGCGAGGGTGTAACTGGTGAGAGTGTAACTGGTGAGGGTGTAACTGGTGAGGGTGTAGCTGGTGAGGGTGAGGGTGTAGCTGGTGAGAGTGTAACTGGTGAGGGTGTAGCTGGTGAGAGTATAACTGGTGACATTGTAACTGGTGAGGGTGTACATGGTGAGTGTGTAACTGGTGAGGGTATAACTGGTGAGGGTGTACCTGGTGAGAGTGTAACAGGTGAGAGTGTACCTGGTGAGGGTGTAACTGGTGAGGATGTAACTGGTGAGGGTGTAGCTGGTGATGATGTACCTGGTGAGGATGTTGCTCCAATGTATCGGCCAGCACTGCAGACATCCACAATCCTTTGGCTGTGGCATAACAGTAGAGTTGACACCACAGGATGCTTCGACCACATGTCGTCTCACACCAAAAGGCACCTAACAACATCAACGTCCTCCACCTTATCGATCACCCAACCCATCGATCAATCCTAGTCCTAAAACCAAGAAAAAGATGTCTCGAATTCTTACAGGCCTTTCATTCTAAGCTAGTGGGTGGGTTCTCTATTGCGGTTCCTGCTTCACATTCCTGGTCGGCAGTGAACGTATTATGTCTCCTGAAGGCTGTCGATTAGCAGTCGTGGCGGTGATCTGTCCTTTGAGGATAAGCCCATGGAGACTGGCTCCAAAGACTGAGCAATTACTGTGGTTAGTCAGGGGCTCAGTCATCAGTCCTGCCTTCTGCCACTCTGGCCAGGAGGCAGTTAACACCACTGAACCGATTTGAGTGGCAGGGAATTGGTAGTGGCGGGGGGAAGGTTGGTCAGACCCGGTGACACGTGACCAAAATGGTGAGAAAGATCGGAAAGTGCTGTCCTTTTCTCGCTTCCAGTCTTTCCGTTTCTCCTCTTTGACTTCGTCACACTTCCCGTCCTTCCTTCTCCATCCCCTCCCACTTTCCGCTCCACGCCCGCATTCCTTCCCTTTTTCACATTATTCCTTTCATTCATGTTTGGATTTTAAAAATGTCACAGACAGATTTCCCCGCAACTCTCCTCTTCTTCCTTCTTCATTTTTTTTTTTTTGGCTCATTTCTGTGTTTTCTTTTCTTTACCTTTCAGTTCCACTTGTCATTGAATCTGGATCCAGATTCAGAAACCTGGACGTGATTCATTTGGTGTCAGTTTCTTACTTAGAGCTGGACAGCTTTAAGATCCCCTCCCCCGCCCCACAGACAGAGTATTGTCCTGAAAAAGATCGAACCTAATTAGAGCACCTGTGTGAAGGTTAGTGATAAAGAAGAGAACAAAGAAGAGAACACTTTTACGTTCCAAGAAAAACACATTTTTTTTAGCACCTTGCAGAAACATGCACCAGCTAGTTCCGATGATTATATTAGAAAAAAAAAAAATCAAAAAGGCAGAGATACAGACAGGGAGTGAACGAAAGAGAAGATTAATGACCAGCTGACTAAATCTTTAATTGTTAAGGTGTTAGGCTCACTAGGGGGGTCATTGATTAAAAAAAAAAACAGTTCTTCCCTAGTTGAATTAAAAGAAAAGATATGAAAAAATGATGCAAACTGGAAACATACAGAGTGCTTTTGAAAGTGAAAGAAAAGAAAAAGACGAAGAAAAGAAAGACGAGGAGGAGGAAGGAGGAGGGAGGATGAAAAGAGAGAGGAGGAGGAGGAGGAGGAGGAGGGGTGATGATGGCATAGGAGGAGCAGCAGAAGCATGAGGAAGGGAAGGAAAAAAAGAAGAAGAAGATGTATAACAACAACAACAACAACGAGCAAAATAACAACCACAAATGATTTAAAGGGTAGATAATTGGGACATTACAGGTTTTTTTCTTGTTATTCCGCCGCGCCCAGGAAACTTAAATAAAATACAAGTAGAAAAGGTTAAGATATAAACGAAAGAATTCATAACTTGAAGAACTGTAACGTCTAGGATATATAAAAACAGAATACAAGAACAAGAAGAACAAAAGAAAGCAAGAAGAATTGAATGCATGTTCAAATTGTAGTGGATTGTGATTCAGCGAGGAAGCCAGTAAAGAGGAACTTACATGGATGTGGACTCGCAGGTTTCCAGTCGCTACAGATATATGACATTCAGACAGTATATGTCATTTTCTTTTTGCTGCATTTTTCCCTTCTTTTCTTTCCTTTGGCTTTTTCTGAGTTTCAGTTTTTTGTCGCCTCTTTCTTAGTTCTTTCAGTTCCTCTCTGTCTATCTCTCCACACAGTAAAAGTTAAGCGGCATGCTTTGATTTGGTGGGGTTCTCTTTTTCTTCTTTCTTTCTTTCTTTTTCCCTTTTTTTTCCGTTCACCTTTTTTCTTCTTTTTTTTTTTTTTTTCTTACCAGACAGTGAGTTTAAACTTTACAGGTCGGCACAGTGGTGTATCTCATCCGTGGTTTGAACGAGATTAGAGGTTTATCACTATTCATTTCCTGACGTCTTGAGATCTGTCCTGTGATTCAAACTGATCACGCACTATCAAGCTAGTCACACACACACACACACACGCACACGCACACACGCACGCACGCACGCACCCACCCACCTACACACCCACACACACACACACACACACACACACACACACACACACACACACGCACGCACGCACGCACGCACGCGCGCGCGCGCGCGCGCGCGCAAGCACGCAAGAACGTACGCACCCACCTTCACACACACACACACACACACATTCACAAGACTGGGATGGGATGGTAACAACAAGTTAGACAGACAAGAAAAAGAGACCGACTCAGGCAGACAGTTAAAACAGATTATGAGGCAGACACAGTAATGTCTGGGGGGTGGGGAGAGAGAGAGAGAGAGAGAGAGAGAGAGAGAGAGAGAGAGAGAGAGAGAGAGAGAGAGAGAGAGAGAGAGAGAGAGAGAAACACAGACAATGAGGCAGGCACAGTAATGTTGGGGGGGGGGGGGGGAGAGAGAGACAGACAGACAACAGACAGGCAGACAGACAAACGGACGGACACAGACTGGTAGGAGTTTGCCCAACAACAAAGGAACAAGAGGAAAGTGAAAAAGGAGCAACAGGAACAAGACGAGGAAGCTGTGGAGAGAGATGTGTGTTCAATTTGCAGCCGATTCCGTGCCAGACAGAAAGCCAGTGAAAAGAACTAGAGGTGATTGGTGAATGACTAGTCTTTGGCTCTGTGGGATGAGAGAGAGAGAGAGAGAGAGAGAGAGAGAGAGAGAGAGAGAGAGAGAGAGAGAGAGAGAGAGAGAGAGAGAGAGAGAGAGAGCTGCACGTGCTGCTTTGCCAGGTTTCTTTGTCTCCTCTTTCTTTCTTTCTGTCTTCATTGCGTTTCGGATTTTTTTTTTTTTCTCATTTCCTCTTTTTTTTTTTTTTTTTCTTTCTTTGTTATTCCTTCTCCTTCCTTTCCTTTTTTCTTTTTTTTCTTTCTTTCTTTCTTTCTTTTCTTTCTTTCTTTTCTTCCTAATATTTTTTCTTTCATTCCACTGTGTGTGTGTGTGTGTGTGTGTGTGTGTGTGAGAGAGAGAGAGAGAGAGAGAGAGAGAGAGAGAGAGAGAGAGAGAGAGAGAGAGAGAGAGAGAGAGAGTACGTCCTGTTTTTTTGGGCCGGTTTCCTCTGTGTCTCTTTTTTTTTTTTCCTTCTCTCTTGTTTACCCTTTAGACTTGTATAACTTGTATCTCTTTTTCTTTCTTTTTTTCTTTCTTCTTTATTTACCTTTTCTTTCCTTTTTTTCTTCCTTTTCTCTTTTCTTTGCTTCTTTTCTTCTTTCTTTCTTTTTTCTGCTTTCTCTTCTCTCTCTTACTTACCCGCTTCTTCATTCTTTATTTCCTTTCTTCCTTTCGTCTTACTTGCTCTTCATGGTGATTTTTCTTCTTTCTTTACTTTCTTTTCTTCTTTCCTTTTTTTTTTTCTCAGAGAGTAAGATTGAAAGAACAAACTCTCAACCAGTATTTTTTTTTTGTTTTTGTTCTTTTTGGTCGTTCTTTCTTTCCTTTTTCCCTTTTTCTTTCTTTTTCTTCTTACTATGTTGATTTTTCTTCCTCTCTTTCTATCACCATGATGAAGCAGCAGAGAGGTCGGCACCATCTGTGCAAAGAGAGGCACAACAACAACACCAAGAGCAGCAAGGGGAAGAACAGAAAAAGAGGCAGCCATGACGGTAGAGTGCATGTTCAATTTTCGGCGGATTCTGAGTGAGACAGGAAGCCAGCGAAGGATGGAAAAGCAAGATGTAGATTGACCAGTCTTTCGTTCTTTCCGGGCAACAGAACAAAGCAGCACTGTTGTGGATCTCTCTCTCTCTCTCTCTCTCTCTCTCTCTCTCTCTCTCTCTCTGGCGCGGTATTTCACTGTCTCATTTCCTGAAGTCTTAACGCCTGTCTGTTCTGATCTACAGTTACGATCCACTTGACAAAGTAGAAGCGTGCTTATGCGTGTGTGTGTGTGTGCGCGCGCACACACACACACACACACACACACACACACACACACACACACACACACACACACAGGTGGGAATGGACTGGAAGGGAGGCAGACGAGTTCAGACACACTGATAAAGATAAAGAGAAAGACGTTTGATTTTTTTTATTACCAATGAATGAAATGTGAAATACTGGAGCAATTTAACTCCGTCAAGATGATCATTTTTTTTCACACATATCTGTTTGTTTGTTTGTCAGGAAGATGCTGCAAGTTCGGAATCAACCTTAACCAAACTTTGTGACAAGATGGAGTATGGCTCAGGGATGAACTCATGAACAATTGGTAAGGATCCCTGACACAGAATTAGTTCAAAAGGCAGTCCTAGGATCCTAAATTTGGTGACAAATGTCGGCTGAACATGAACCATGTGAAGTCACGCAAACCGATCATTCCACTTGTGAAGTAATATGTTTTTTTGGAGTGTTGAAACTTTCTTCTATATTTGCGCTGACATTTACTATTTTCAACATCCCATTTCATAAATGAACATGGGAAGTAACTCTTTCAGCTAATATTTACGATTATGTCCCCTGGTGGCTTTAGTTGTTTAATGGCGAAGGTCTGTACGCCACTGAATGCCCTACTACTTTTGTTTAATAGTTAAAATCTCCCAGCCATCTCATGCATGAAAGGACAGCGAATCGTAACGCTCGCGAAACTCTATGAATGTTTTCAGCGATAATTTCAATTTGACAAATTGGACAAATCTGTAGTCATAGAATATAGGCTGGTATACCCATGGGGACAAAGGATGGGGCGGAATTGCTTCCAGCTGGTTGGTTTCACAGTGGAGAACAGTACCTCTCTGGGTTCTATTCCTCCCCCCCCCCCCCCCCCCCCACCCCCCACGCACATTCGGGTGTATCATTTTCTTTTCTTTTATCTCTTCTTGCAGTGATAATTTCAGTTTGACAAAAATGTCACGTTCTTAGACATTTGGATCACCTCCAGTTATTGCCGTATGCTTGATACATGGCATGTTGAATTATGTTATGAGCCAATTGTGCAATACACTTATTTACATTCTGTGAAGATGGGACCATTAAGTGGAATTTCTATCACGTAGAGGAGCGGATATAAATAAGTATATTGCTGATTATAAGACCAAAACACAGTTGAGATGTAAACCCATTTTGCAAATTATTTCATAAATAAGGCAAAATGAATGAATGACTGAAGATGTATAAAGCAAGTAAAACCAATCAGATTGCCGTTTGAAACAGACACTGTTCATGTCTGCTGCTTTCGGTCCCACAGGTTATAGTGATTAGACTTTATACAAAGCAATCTGCAAAAGAACCAAAACAAAATCAACAGTAATTTTTGTATAAAATACTCTGATAAGTCATTCACACAGCATAACGTAAAGTAATCTGACCTTTGAGTTCAGGTTCAGTATAAGTGTCTTTCACCGTGGGTCTGTTTTAAATTTTTCAAAGGTTGAAACATTTGTTCATCATGCCCTTTCTAGAATGTCTTCATGAGCAACTTCCTGTTTCATCACTGGCGAAGAGGAAGCGGTCCTAAAGCTATATGACGCAAACTCTTAACTCTCTAGCTCTATCAAGTTCGTTTTTCTTTTACCACTTAGCAATCATGTATCCTTGTCCTGAAGGATGATGGTATGTTGTCTTTTAGTTTTTATGAAAAAATGTTTTCCGTGCTGATGATGATGGTATACCCATTTGTCTTTTAGTTTTTTTTATGAAACAAATATTTGCCGTGCTGATGATGATTTTCACAACAATGCACATAGCCTGACAGTAATGTTAATGGCAATTCCACACTATCGTTTTGTTGCTTGAAACACTGTATCACAACATTCACGTCTCATGTCTTTTTGTAACGTGGAGGAAGTGAATATTCTCAAAAAATATTTTTCGTGAAACTTTTTTTTCGTTGCACTCTTAACTTTCGTTAACTTTCTGACACACCTCGTTCAATGTGATAACTCTAAACCCTACCTTTCGTTCCTAAAGTGTGTTACAGAAACAAAACTTCCTGATCAACTGCTGATTACACACCTCGTTCAATGTTAATAACTCTAAACCCTACCTTTCGTTCCTACAGGTTACATTCGTTCCTACAGTTCCTACAGGTTACAGCAACAAAAATTCCAGCACTATTTCTACGGATGTACCTCGTTCAATGTTAATAACTCTAAACCCTGCCTAGCTTTCGTTCCTACAGGTTAAGCAAACAAAAATTCCAGCACTATTTCTATGTACCTCGTTCTAAAAACTCTAAACCCTAGCTTTCGTTCCTACCTGCATTAAACAAAAATTTCCTACAGATTCTACGACGTACGTACAAAGAGAGTTTTTTTTTTCTTTGCACAAATAGTTTTCGATGATTTAAGAAATGATGTCCGTTTGCTTTCGCGTGAACTGTCTTAGTGCTGCACACATGATGTCGGAGGTTGATCTGTAAACGCCTTGTGTTTAAATCGCTTTCCTCATCATCTGACTGCCACCAGCTGTAGTTTCTGGTGAAAACAGTGACAGCACGTGGTGTGTGTAAGATCTGATGTGTTCCTTCCCTTTGGCAGAAGAACTGGAGGATGAACCAGTGGATTCAGGAGAGTGGGTACCACTTTACTGTGGTCCACGGTGAGGCTCTCATGATACTCGTTGCTTGGTCTCTCCGCAGTTTGGCCTGGGCTCCTTGTATCAGACTGGAGGGGGAGCAGGGGGGGGGGGGCGGGGGGGAGGGGAATACAAAAAATGTTCATCTGTCTAGGGTAAATGCGTCAAGTGTAAATGAATCTGGATCTGGTTTCCGACAGATATGTAGTTTTACGCAGTAGTTTAGTCGTAATGCAAAAGCGTCATCTTTTGGCATTCTCGATCGTTGCACAAACTGCTTGAAATGTCCCGAGTGAGAGCCCGCCCCCACATGTAGTACAGGAATATGTGCCAGTGTTAGCGATGTATTTCTGTCTTTAATCACATCCAGATGCGCTATCATTACAATCTTTAAAATGATATCCATTCATATTCCTCAAACACACAAAAAAACACACAATTATTGTTCATTAGGAGTTTAACATGCCTAACTAAAGCTTTTTAAACGCATACACAAGTGCCAGCTATTCAGGTACATTGACATGATGTCTTTTTGTTTCTTTTTCTTTCCAACTTCAGCTTGTTTGTTGAAAAGCCAGAAGAGCTTCAAAATTCCCTTCACTGTGTTTTAGGTCCATCGTTTTTAGGTTTTCGTATGCCTCAGAGTTGGTGGTAGAGCAGCCACTAATTGTCCACTGACTGGTGCCACCTCCCTCATTGTGACTCTACTGTTCCCGAATAAGCCTCACTCCGCTTCTGTTTTGTGTCCTTTCTGGTGGCAATGTAACAATGATGCTTTTAGAATCCAAACGAGAATCAATTTTTTTGTCTTTCGTGCGAATTCTTTTCCCTTAATGTAGCTGACTGGCTATACAGTAATTGATATTCCTCTGACACTACTAAAATCCTTGTCTTTGTGAGTAAGAATTACAATTCATATTACAAACCCAAAATCGTAATTTGCGACGAAGGTCTGTGACACAATTAGGACAGCAGGAACTCCCACAGAGCAAGCAGATGTATGCAACAAGTTTATCTTTCATTTCAGACGATCTTTTTCATTCTAGTAAAGTAGGAATAGATACTAAGACTGGTCACCCTTCTGTCATCATTTCTTTTGCATACTTAAGAATTCCGTTTTCAGATGTTTGAAAAAAATATCTTCATCAAACTTTTTTAAAATTCAAACTCATCCTGTATGTATCATCTGACTTCGGTACAAGAATAATAGCTGACACTATCTATCCACCATCGGTATATGATTCTTCAATAACATCTGTAGCAGTTCATGGTTTCAAATCCATATCTTTTAAAACGATTTTCCTAAACTGAATTTTGTTTATCCTATTATCGTGATGCGATTTAGTGTAGGAGATTTTCAGCCGGGGCTGCTGCCCGTTCCATCTCAGGTCAACTTTTTCCGCTGTAGAAGAAATCCCTTCAATCTGCCTGACAACTGATGTATTTTTTTTTTTTCCTGAACGTCTGTGCACGTCTGCGGGGTTTGAGCACCGTTCCGTTGATTCAGACTTCTCTGTGTGGT
This sequence comes from Conus betulinus, assembly GCA_016801955.1. Classification (NCBI taxonomy): domain Eukaryota; kingdom Metazoa; phylum Mollusca; class Gastropoda; order Neogastropoda; family Conidae; genus Conus; species Conus betulinus. The sequence goes on from JADBJO010007911.1 coordinate 31,909, forward strand.
CATTGCTGTTGCTACACGCCCGTACGCTAATCATTGTTCTTTCTCACCTGCCTGCCCTAAAACAGCTTCTTTAAAGATCCCTCTCTCTCTCCGTTCGTTTTTTACGGGTTAGAAAGTAAATGTGTCTTGTCTTTTTATGACTGTATAATCTATTCCTAACTTTTTAACCCATTCAGTGGTTGTCAGTGTGGTCATTAGGTCATCACACGACGGAGGGGCTGTTCTGGGGACGTTGGTGGATGGTATTTTCCTGGTGCACGTTTGTGCGCGCGTGCATTAGTGTGTGTGTGTGTGTGTGTGTGTGTGTGTGTGCGTGCGTGCGTGCGTGCGTGCGTGCGTGCGTGCGTGCGTGCGTGCGTGCGTGCGTGTGTGTGTGTGTGTGTGTGTGTGGTGTGTGTGTGTGATCACGGGGCTTTCACAATTTTTAGTCTTCTGCCAGTTGAAACGCAAGCACTACTTTCATAACTAATCTTACCACGTCCATGAGCGTTTGTTTGTTTGTTTTGTTTTCGCTGAAATGATGCTCTTTCTAGCAGGTACCCACTGACTGCTTTATGCGCGTCAGCATGCAGTTTCTGTGTGTGTGTGTGTGTGTGTGTGTGTGTGTGTGTGTGTGTGTGTGTGTGTGTGTGTGTGTGTGTGTGTGTGTGTGTGTGTTGCCTCCTCGTAATATTGGTTTCTGTAACATGATGAAACTTGGCCCAGATTTCATGATGATTTTTGCTCTGGAACCTAGAATGGGCAATTTGCCGGTCATTTGTATTTCTCTCCCTTTCCTTTCAGTTTGTCGATTGACAGTTTTGCTTTATGCATTTGTGTCACAATTTTTGCGAGTGTCTCTGTCATCTCAGACTCTTCATCTTCCTCAGATTCATACTCTTCTCCAGTTTAGACCATCTTCCGTTGCTGTCCCCGTTTTTGTTTATTTTTTTCAATTAAATCATCAATTTTCTCCTCCATGTCATCTGAGGATGAAGAACCTTTTCTCTTTTCTTATTTTTGAACTGGGATGTATCCGACAATTGAACAAGTTCCGGAAGCATCATCCCGATAAAACTTTTTTTTTTTTCACTTATAACAGTTTGACTGATCAAAATTCTCGAATTTTAAGCTCCAATTTCTAGCCATTCCTTAATAGGAATGGAAACGCTCTCAGGTCTAGATTTTTTTCTTCAGCATTTTCTTTCCTTGTGTCGAGCTTTGGAAAGTAAATCATTTTCAGTCAGGAATTCATTTTCCATGTGCTCAGTGGCATGTCGATCTCCACACCAGAGCACAAACAATACCATCCAGAATCTATACGAATGGTTCTGAATTCTTTTTAAAACATGTTTGACTGTGTTTGGATAAAAGAAATGCGGTTTAAAGACTGGGTAACATATCAATACTTTTAGGCGAGCATGTGAAAAGACCAAAGCATGCATTCCGGAAGCTTACACATGATGGCTTCTTCCGGGCATGCGCGTTTCACATAGCTCGTAGTTTCAGTAAACTACCGGACATGGATTAGTGGTGCCCTTTTAACTGGCTGTCTGCTGTTTTCGTGCTTTTTCAGCCTGACTCAGGCAGCAATAGATATCAACAGTTTTTTTCTTTAGACCTTTCCATGGCAGCATGAATGGTGGAAAACCACAGCAGAGACTGATGGGAAAATTCAGTCCGTAACAGAGATCGGTTGGCTTGTACTTTTCTTTTTTTCCCCTTATTCTCTTTCACATCTTCAAAATCTGAGGTGAAGCAGGAAGATATGAATAATTCACAAGAAAGCCAGCATTACCATCCAGATGGAACAGTTTACAGGTATATCTGTGTGTGGTGTGTGTGTGTGTGTGGGTGTGTGCGCGCGCTCTCTCTCTCTCTCTCTTCCTCTCTCCTCTCCTCCTCTCTCTCTCCTCTCTCCTTCTCTCTCCTCTTGTCTTTCTCTCCCTCTTTCTCCTCATCTTCTCTCTCCTTCTCTCTCTCGCTCGCCCCTCTCTCTCTCTCTCCTGCTCTCTCTCTCCTCCTCGATCCTCTCTCCCCTTCTCTCTCGGATCTCCTCCCTCCCTCAACTCGCTCCCCTCATCTCCTCCTGCTCTCTCATCCCTACACCCTCCTCTCCATCTGCTCACCTGGCATAAGGGTGTATCTCCCTATTGTCAATAACAGCTCACCTCTCCTCCTCTCTCGCTCTCTCGCTCCTCTCTCTTTCGTCTCTCCTCCTCCTCTCTCTCTCACACTCTCCTACTCTCCTCTCTACTCTCTCTCTCTCTCCCTCTCCTTCTCTCTCTCTCTCTGTTCTCTCTCTCTCTCTCTCTGTGTGTGGTTTTTGAGAGACGTGCGCCGGTGTTAACACCATGCAAGTGGCCGCGTCAATTGCTTTTTCAAATTGACTGATAACTTCGACTATTTCAAAGTGGGCTTAGGTCTTCGGGGTCGTTGACAGAGTTTGTGGAGACAATGCCTCAGGATCTGCAGATTTTTCAGAAAGGAAAGAGAATGAAAGGGAAACTAGTATAAACCATCCGTATGTCTTTCTGTACATCACAAACATCGCCGTTTTTATTTTCAACCATAATGTATTGTCGTACTGGTAGCATTTAGATGGCATCTCCCACTTCTCTACCTATGTGCCACATCCTGCCCCACGCCATCAGTTTGCTTCTCTGACGATCCTCGCCTGCCTATCGCCGTCTGTCATGGGACGCACTGAAGGGTCAATGAACTTCAAACTGAACTGTCCTTTTGCCCTCGCCATTTCGTGCCTTTTCCATGCGCGGCCACCACCAGGGCCCGATCTATGTGACAGGAAACATTCCTTCGTCTGTTATCTCCCTTTACCTCTAAAGGCTTCTGGATCAGAACTGATCTTGAAAACACCCTCAAGTTATTTTGAAAAGTTCATCTGTCCAAAGTCCCACAGAGGGAGGAGGTTTTGAGAGAGCACACGCACACACAAACACGCACACGCACGCGCACGCACGCACGCACACACACACACACGCACGCACGCACGCACGCACGCACGCACACAACACACACACACAACACACACACACTCACAGGAAACAAAACAACAGCAACAGAAGCAGCAGCAGCAACAACGACAAATATAGCAACAACAACAGGAAGAAGAAGAAGAAAGAAGAAGAAGGAGGAGGAGGAGGAGGAGGGAGGCGGAGGAGGAGGAGAGGAGGAGGAGGAGAAGAAGAAGAAGAATAGAAGAAGAAGAAAAGAAGAAGAAGAAGAAGAAGAAGAAAAGAAGAAGGAGGAGGAGGAGAAGGAGGAAAGAGGATGAGGAGGAGGAGGAGGAGGATTTGCTCTTCATCACTGAGGTTTCTAATCCTTTAGGTGCTTTCCTCCAAAACGTGATAGAAAAGAAAAACAAATTGCAAAATACATGTTTCTCTGCTTGACATAGAATAAAGCAGGATTCCACACAAAGGTGACTGTGGTTGTCAACGGCTCAGTAGGTGCAGTGATTAAGAACATGGTACCGTGTCTTTAGATCCTAGGGATGCTCATCAGTAAGTGCAAACAGCTGGCAAATCATTTGAGGGTTTCAGTTTTGATTGGCACCAGATGAGCGTGGCCTGAACAAGTCTTCTGTTGAACAGATTGGTGATGGACCATGAAACGAGAGATCACTTATCAAACATTGGAGTGATACCGAACAATTACTACGAGAGAGAGAGAGAGAGAGAGAGAGAGAGAGAGAGAGAGAGAGAGAGAGAGAGAGAGAGAGAGAGAGAGAGAGAGGGGGGAGAGCGAGAGAGACAGAGACTGAGACAGAGAGACAGAGAAGGGAGACAGAGACAGACAGAGACAGACCGACAGACAGACAGATAGACAGACAGATAGACAGAGACAGGCGGACAGAGACAGAGCGAAAAACAGACAGAGAGAGAGAGAGACAGAGAGAGAGACTGATAAATAATGATGCAGTTTAATGTGCGTACACACACACCACACACACACACACACACAACACACACACACACACACACACACACACACACACACACACACACACACACACACACACACACACACACACACACACACACACACACACACACACTCAGGGCCGAGATAGAAAGGAGACAAGAGCACTGAGAGAGAGAGAGAGAGAGAGAGAGAGAGAGAGAGAGAGTGCGTGTGTGTGTGTATGTATGTGTGTGTGTTGTGTGTTTGTTGTGTGTGTGTGTGTGTGTGTGTGTGTGTGTGTGTGTGTGTGTGTGTGTGTGTGTGAGTGAAAGGTTTTTGTTGTTGTTGTTGTTGTTGTTTTTAATGGATTTATCTGTTGCATTTTGGATGGCTGACATGTAGATTTTTAAAAGGATACATGAAAAAGTCATTTATATGTATGTGTATGGATGTATGTGTGTTTGTCTCTTTATTTATGTTTGGTAAATAAGCATGTTTTTTTTTTTTTCAGTTCTCTATTTTTTCCCTGTGCTTTGTTATACTGTTAATTGATTTTCTTAAAACCTGATCTCATTTCACCTATTGTTTGTCGTCAACCAGACTTCGACAAAAGGAAGGAAAGAGAAATACGATGAAGGATGTGTGCAACAGGGAAGCGGAAGAGAGGTGGCGCCCCCCCCCCCCCCCCCCCCCCCCCCCCACACCTCAATCCCTCCCAGTCGACGCAAACAATTAAGCCAATCGGCGACCATCTTTAAGAGACACTCGTCTGCCAGATGACATGAGAGAAAGCGGCCTCTGCCCAGCAGGTGGCGGGATGGTGGGGAGCGGCGACACAGGGCTTCATCGTTGGGCTGATCCTCCTGGTGGCTGTCTCCTTCAGCAGGTCTCGTCATCCTCTTCACTGGGCGTTCTTCGGGGGGGGAGGGGGGGGGGGTGCTCCCTGCCTCTTACAGTTGAACGGTTTTCTTATCTGGCCGTCTGATGCTTCTCATTCACAATAGGGCTTTTGGCTTTTTTTTCTTTTTTTTTTTTTCTTTTTTTTGTTTTTCTTTTTTTTTTTTTTGGATCTGGAGAGCGGATTTTTCTATCTTCCTCTGTCAAAACATATTTCTAGAATGTGAAGATGACCAGACGCTTTGTGTGGTGTGGTGTGTGGTGTGGTGTGTGCTGTGCTGTGCTGTGCTGTGCTGTGCTGTGCTGTGCTGTGCGTGTGCTGTGCTGTGCTGTGGTATGCTGTGTTGTCATGTGTCATTAATGCGCTGCATTAAACTGTATTAGCATTACATATATGATATGATATGTTATGCTGTGCTATGCTGCTGTGCTGTAGTAGTAGTAGTAGTAGTAGTAGTAGTAGCAGTAGTAGTGTGTGTTGTGTGGTGGTGATGTGTGGTGGTGGTGGCAGTAGCTTTGGTAGCGGTGGTGGTTGGTGGTGGTGGTATGGTGATGGTGGTGTTGTTGGTCCACAAAGAAAGGTTTTGTAAAACGTGTGTTTGTGGTCCAGAAAGAAAGTTTTAACAGGACCAGTTTGAGTTCTACCTCTAAAACTCAAATGCACTGCTCTTTCAGTTACAGTGCACATTTCGTTATGTTTTGTTCTGTCATCTGGCGAGTAGGTGGCGAAAATGTCCACACTGGCCAGAGTGGACACTGGCTATCCATTGTGCAGTGTTTGCTTGCTCTTAACGCCATTTGTATGTATTCGCGTTCCTGTCAAAAGTTCTTCGTGAATTTTGTATTGTTTTTTCAACTATGCGTGAAAAATCAAGGGAACGCGCACACAAAAAAACCTTGGTTTCATTAGCCTTGGAATTCTATTCTTTTTCAGGGCAGGACTTACTTCTTTTGCCTGAACAGAGACAGCCAAGAAAAAAAAGCCATGTATGGTTGGCTTGGCTTTTAATGGTTTTAATGGAGAAGAAGAAGAAGAAAAGAAGAATGATGATGATGAAGAAGAAGAAAGAAGAAGAAGAAAAGAAAGAGAGAGAGAGAGAGAGAGAGAGAGAGAGAGAAGAGAGAGAGAGAGAGAGAGAGACAGAGACAGAGAGAGAGAGAGAGAGACAGACAGACAGACAGACAGACAGAGACGAGAGGAGGTGGAGGAGGAGGGATGGAAGGGAGCGAGACAGATAGACAGACAGACGGTCAGATAGACAAGGAGATAGGGAAAGAGAGAGAGAGAGCGAGAGAGAGAGAGAGAGAGAGAGAGAGAGAGAGAGAGAGAGAGAGAGAGAGAGAGAGAGAGAGAGAGAGATGAATGCTGATGGAGTTGGATGTGTTTTCTGTCCGGTTACATGAAGACTTGATCTAAGAATATAGAACTGTAAAGAATTATCTACCTTTCTTTTGATTGTCATCCAGCGGGGACATTTCGAACCAGCCCATCTCAGTCATCTCAAACAGCGTTCAACATCTACTGACGTGTCTCCACAGAACGGGCGTTGGATTCTCCTCATGACAGCCCGTCGTCATGGGCTGGTTCCAGTGTATCGACCAGCTCCACAGACATCCACAATCCTTCTGCTGTGGCATAACAGTAGAGCTGACAGCATACAAAGCGTCAACAACAGGCCATGCCCTGCCATGCCATCTGACAGCAAAAGGATCCAAAACGTCAACGCCCTCCACCGTATCGATCATTTCATTTCATCGATCATTCTTAATCCTCAAAATCAAGAAAAAAAACATTTCTCAAATTCCTATCGGCCTTTCATTCTAAGCAAGAGGGATGGGTTCTCTGATACGGTTGCTCTTTCACACACCTGGTTAGTGGCTGTGAATTTAGATCTGCTGAAGGCTGTCGATTAACAGTCGTGGCGCTGACCTGTCCTTCGAGGATAAGCCCATGGAGACTGGCTCCAAAGACTGAGCAATTACTGTGGTTAGTCGGGGGCTCAGTCATCAGTCCTGCCTTCTGCCACTCTGGCCAGGAAGCAGTTAACACCACTGAACCGATTTAAGTGGCAGGGAACTGGTAGTTGGAGGAGGGGTGGAGGGGGCGGGGTCAGACCCGGGGACACGTCACCAAAGCCCTAGAGATAGTGTGAACAATCGGAGACTACTGTTCCTTTTTCTCACTTCAGTCTTCTTTCTGTTTCTCCTCTTTCACACTCCTGCCCTTCCCCATCTCTGCCCACACCTCTCCCTCTCCACGTCTACATTCTTTTTTCCTTTCATTGTTCTTTTCATTCATTCTTTTTTTTTTTTTTTAAATCTTTTATGGTTTTTTGTTTTGTTTGTTTCACAGCCTCTTTCTTTTCTTCTTTTCTTTTTTTTTTTTCTTGTCTTCTTGTCTTGTTTTTTGTTGTTGTTTTGTTTTTTTTTTTTTTTTTTAATTTTCCAACGAAACTGGATCCAGATTCAGGACCCCGGATCCCAAATTATGTACAGCTAATGCCTGACTCACAGTTTGACAACTTAGCATGAGGAGATAGTGGCTTTTCCTCAACAGCTGAACAGTCCGTTAAGGCAAGGTTTTTCAGACACGGTGCCCTCCCCCTCCCCCACCCCCACCCCTCCCCCCAGACAAATTTTCAAAACACCGATTCCCCACAACCCAATCCCATCCCCACCCATTAGGCCCAAACCAGTTTTTCCCAAATGGAGGTTCCCCCTACCCCCCCCCCACTTTTGCAAAAGAAGTGCATCCCCCTATCACCCCCCCCCCCCCCCCCGCCCCCACTTCCTGCTAGCTGTTTAAAGTTTGAGGACAGGAGATCCCCTTGCCCCCCACCCCCACCTCTCTGACCATTACCAAATCTGGAGAGGACGTCCCCCCATCCACACCTCCTGACCATTGATGTCCCCCCATCCACACCTCCTGACCATTGATGTCCCCCCATCCACACCTCCTGACCATTGATGTCCCCCCATCTCCACACCTTCTGACCATTGATGTCCCCCCATCCACACCTCCTGACCATTGTCAAATATTGGAGAGGACGTCCCCCCCCATCCATCCACCCTCCTGACCATTGATGTCCCCCCATCCCACATCCCTCCTCCTGACCATTGATGTCCCCCCATCCACACCTCCTGACCATTGATGTCCCCCCATCCACACCTTCTGACCATTGATGTCCCCCCATCCACACCTCCTGACCATTGTCAAATATTGGAGAGGACGTCCCCCCCCATCCACACCTCCTGACCATTGATGTCCCCCCATCCACACCTTCTGACCATT
>JADBJO010007911.1:55000-57500 GCA_016801955.1 Conus betulinus
TCACTGTTCACTTCGCTCACTCTTTCGCCTGTTCTTTTCCGTTTGTCACTCCCGAAGTAATCAACGTCTACTTTTTGTTACTGCTGTTGCAGTTTCCGCTTTCTGTCATCAAACCGTTAATGTCGGCGCTGTCTTTTCTGTTTCTGTACTTTTAAAAATCAAGTCTTCATTTCTTCTTTAGTTGACATGAAATTCTCTTTGTTAATTTGAGTTCACTCCTTCTCTTTCACGTCGACTACATATGACTGACTGCAAAGAGGACTGTGTTTTGCATTCAGGATATGCACAAAATGCAAAACACGATCTAGAAGTAAACAAAAAAGAAAAAAAAAAAAAGAAAAGAAAAGAAAAACAAATCCACATGTATTTTCATAAACATACAGGACACTGAGGAAGCAATGGGTTTATTCATGGAAGCATTTCAGATGATAAAAGAACACTCATGACAAAAATGCAGCTTGACTACTTGAGTTGAGTGTTAGCTAACTGTTGCGGAGATGGTTTCAGAATTAGTTCACTGGCTTTCTGCTAATCAACGCTTTAGGAGGACGACAATAATGACATGAATTGTAATGTCCGCCCGAGTGTCTGAAACAGAAGCGTTTTTAAGAACCGGGATCTGTCTAGAGTCAAGGCAGTTGCTTTTAATCCGTTCTCTTCTGTTTCAGTTCATCTTAGTTTAGGCACGATGAAAGGGGAGATCAATTACCAGTCCCTTGGATCACATTCACCTCCGGTGCAGCGCCGGAGCAAAGGAACTCGTTCTCACAAAATTCCTTGTAGCCTGAAAGAATTAACGCACACAAAATCGTGTGAAGTACATCTCAAGGCAAATACGAGGAAAACGCATTGTGCGCAAGAAAAGTCAGATCAAAACAAAACAAAACAAAACAAATGATAAAACTAAACTAGCGCGCAAGCAGAATGCAAACAGAACATAATGATCCTGTGAACAATCATCACAACCGATATCATTTCGCAGTCACACACGCTCGTGTTAAAACGTGTGCACACACACACACACACACACACACACACACACACACACACACACACACACACACACACACACACACACACACACACACACACACACACACACACACACACACACAGAGAGAGAGAGAGAGAGAGAGAGAGAGAGAGAGACTCCTGTAGTGGTAGATCATTCTGCCTAACTAACAGTATGTGCTTGAGTAGGTGAATGGGAATAATAAATGCTTCTCAAAATGAACCTTCAGCAACCTTATAGTCTCCAAAGGGGGAGATTATAAGCTTGCTGAAGGTTCATTTTGAGAAGCATTTATTATTCCCCATTCACCCACTCAAGCACATACTGTTAGGCAAATGATCTACCACATCGTGGTGAGAGACAAAAAAGTCTGAGTGAGCTATACAGGTGCCGTGTTGTTTGTAAAGCGAAGAAGATTACGTGTGACCAGACCCACGTTCTTGCAAATCAGTATGACCTTCTTCAGTCAGGACGAAGATATCGATCGGTTAAATGCAGAAGTGTCAGATTTAAACAAAGTTTTATTCCCCTGTCCATTGATTTCATGAACCGAGAAGATGTTTAATTGAAATCCAAATTCCTCTATATGAATGTATGTCGTATGTGAGAAAATGGGTAATGTGGCTAAATTATTGTTTATTTGCTGTGAATGTGTGTGACCACAAATTAATTTCTCAAATTGAGATAATAAAGGTGTGTGTGGGTGGGTGGGTGGTGTGTGTGGTTGGGTGGGTGGGAGTGTGCATTTACATGACTGTTTGTGTTGCAGATACTGACGAAGCCTAAATAAAAGGCGAAAGCTTTTAAAAAGACATGAAGAGTGTGTGGCTGGTGTGCCTGCTTTTATTCTTGTACTTATATATATATATATACACACGCGCGTGTGTGTGGTGTTTCTTCTTTCTTATACCACAGACGACTAATTTCGGATACGAGTTTTTTGAATAGCATGTTTCTTATAACCGAGATTTTTGTATTGACTATACATTATGTAAACCATCTCTCTCTCTCCTCTCTCTCTTTCTTAACCACCTCGCGCACACACACACACACACACACACACACACACACACACACACACACACACACACACACACACAGCGTCCCTCTCTCTCTCTCTCTTTCTAACCACCTCTTGCACCCACACTGCGTCTCTCTCTCTCTCTCTCTCTCTCTCTCTCTCTCTCTCTCCTCTCTCTCTCTCTCTCTCTCTCTCTCTCTCTGCGATGAATGTAGGTCACACCTTTATTTCGGTTTTAGCCAAAAATAAACACCAAAAATGCGCTCAAAATATAATTGTGTCAATACTATTTTCTGGTCGTCAGCATTTCGTTTCAACCCCCTGTTTTACGTGTAAGTGTGGAACAGGTTCTTCGGATGAGACTATCATCACAGCCTTCATTCTAACTGCGCATACATCTCTGGAATCCATGCCAGACGCCGCTGAGTTTAATTAATTAATCAACAAAACACGGAAATAGCCTGAAA
>JADBJO010007911.1:65000-70000 GCA_016801955.1 Conus betulinus
TGAGGAGGAAGGAAGAAGAAGAAGAAAAAAAGAGAAGAAGGGGGAATATAGATAATGGGAAAACAATAATACAAAATCTAAGAAATATACCAAGAGTCTTAACAATGGTCATAGTCCTAAAAATGAAAATAATGAGTTTAACGATCTAGGAGATGGGAAAGACAGTAGGAGAAAAACTGCAGGATATACTAATGTTTAGAAATTCAGAAAATGCAAATGGAATAAAGTTCATTATATACTGAATAATGACTGTTGACAATGATTTCTCATTATAACGACAATGGTAATCAGAACAACAGGAACAGCAATCATTGTCATAATCATCATTTTAATAGTACTGCTACTTTTGAATTTACAGTAACCGGACAGTAACAACAACAATGATATTGATAATAATGAGAATAGGTAGTAGAAAAGTATAGGTCAATGTGAGAAAGCCGTGAGAAGGAAAAGGGACAGGAAGATCAGTTAGTGAAGAATACATCGATACAGATATCGCCGTTAGTGAAGGCAGGCGAGAAGGGAGAACAGCTGTTACATATACACGAGGTAAATACTGAGTGGTATGGCAGTGTGTCTGTATGCAGGCAGTACTTCCGGCTGGCATTGTGGGAGTGGACAGGTGCATGCTATTTTAGGATGTTATAATGTTGCTGCTAACTGTTACCGCTGATTATCCCGTGCATAATGTCGGTTGGTTGCTTGATTGTCTGGCTGGTTGGTTGGATGGATGGTTGATTGGTTGATTGGTAACGTGCTGGATGTATTGGCTTGTTCACTGATACTTTTGTCGTCGTTCAAGATTGTTGTTCTCCATGATCATCAGCGATAACAACAACAACAATGCAAACAACAACAACAACAACAATAGCGCAGCCAGCACCATCACGGACATTATCTCTATCGCCTTTATCATCATGATTAGCAACACTATAATCATCAGGATGGAGATGGCTACAGCAACAGACTCGTCGTCGTTTTCTTTAGTATGCTCTCTTCTCCTCCTCTTCCTCATCCTTCTCAAAGTCGTAATCGTCTCTCTGCCTCGTCGTAATCGTCCTCTGCCTCGTCGTAATCGTCCTCCCCCTCATCCTCTCGTTCATCTACTTTCTCTAGCTCCTCCTCCAAATCCTCCTCCTCCTCTTCCTCCTCCTCCCCCTCCCCCACCTTCCGTCCACCTTCTCTCGCCATCTAACTCACTCCCACAGACGGACCAAGCCCACAGTTCAACTCCTCCCCCCTCATTTCCTCCCATTGTTTGCTAAACCGTTTCGTCGTTCATTATTCATAGCCAGTTCTCCAGCATATTCTGCATTCGCAAATCCCTGGCACAATACACTTTCACCTGCAATCCCTCCCCCACCCCACCCCCCCCCTTCATCCCACCCCGACCTCCAAACACCTCCCTGTCCTCCATCGTTCAGCACCCCCGCAGAATATACTTTCAAACTCCCCCCCCCAACCCCACTCCCCCCCCCCCCCCCCCACATCACCTCCCACCCATCCCCCCCCACACACTTTCAACTGCCCACTCCCCCACCCCCCATCTTTCACCCCCCACCCCCGCAGTCACCCCCGCACTCCTCAAACAAGCAGGCCATTTGAATTCGAAGCGACGGTACCTTCCAAGATCCTGTTTAGCAGCCATTGGAAATAGTCGGCGTTATGAAGAGTCACAGTCAGTATAGACTGTGCTACGGGACCTAAATGGCCTGGGTAATGGGATTTGTCTGTCGGTTGATTCAATCAAACGGACGTTTTTTTTTTCACTGTGTTCAGGGCAGATAGGTGGTGAGGCAAATCGATGAAAGTTTAAAATCGGACTGGACCCCTGGGAAGTCGTGCGTGGGGGTTCCTTTGAGGGTTCTGATTTTAATCTCTCTCTCTCTCTCTCTCTCTCTCTCTCTCTCTCTCTCTCTCTCTCTCTCTCTCTCTCTCTCACACACACACACACACACACACACACACACACACACACACACACACACACACACACACACACACACACACACACACGCACACACACACACACACACACACATGGTGAGTATCGTGCCACACGGTTACGAATTATTTCATGGAACTTTTTCACCTTACTGCAAACAGATGACATAGCTTTATTTTCGGAGATCACGTTAGTCTGTAGAGACCACTAAACAAATTAAAGCACCAGCTGATAAACCAGAATTAGAGTATATACAGAAATATTACTGTCTTCAGAAAAAAAAAAAATGGGGGCGGCAACCGGTGGCGAATGACAGAGCTGCCCATGCGATGACTTCGCCATACTGGTTGTAAACTTTCATAGATACTTAGGAATAAGTTTCTTTACTCGCTGGGAGTTTCATTAAGTACCTTTTGTCGTAGAACCCGGAATATGTCGTTGAACGTTCTGTAAAATCATTTCTATAGAAGGATTATTCTGAGAAAGTTCTTGTTCATTCTTAGTATGCGGAGCTACAGTACATTTCATTATTTGACTCAGAATGATGGGAGCAAAGGTTAGAAATAATCGGGACATTGTGAGTCGGTTCATTTGACTTGGTATTAGATGTGAACATTAAAAAAAAACTAGACGTTAAATGAATGGACAGATACTCCATCTATGCAAACTCTGCTTTTACATCTACATGGTTACTTTAATCATCATCTTTTTTTAAAAGCATGAACCATCTTCATTTTTAGGAACAATGTTCAGACAGACTGTTCTGTAAGCTTTGAAAAATGTGTACCAAAAACGAATTGACGCCAAGATATCGAAAACACAAATGTTCATCTATGCTATTTCAGCTTTAAAATAAAAAGGAATGCTGAATCTTGCAATACTTGTTCATTTTGTATCGGCCTTATGGTTTTTCTTTAATCTTGTAATTTTTTAGAATATGTGTGTAATTTCTTATTTCGGTTGTATTAATGCTGCCTCGTCTAACATTTCAATTGCAGCTCATCGGTCTTTGTTATCATTTCTTGTTACCTGTTCCACAACATCTAGCATTTTGTTTATTTGTTTCACATTTAAACGCTATGATTCAGATGGTCTAGAAACTGCAATCAAAGGGTGAATGAGTTTGGACATACCAGGTCACTTTTAATGGCAAGAGGATAAACAATTTTCTGTCATCAAATTTTAAACAGCATACTAATTATTTCTCATTATAGTTTCTAGTTTGGAGGTGGTCTAATGTAGATTGAATGATTTCCAAGTTTCTTTCTTCCTTTTCTAAGATTTTCAGGTCAATTGTACATGAGGACAGAACGTCTTGTTGGAGCATTTCTTACTGCCTAGCTATGTTGCTTTAGTTTAGTATCTATTTAGCATGCATTAATACGCTTTGGCAAACCTATGGATATTTTTGTATGTTTATTACTAAGGACGGTCCATTCCCACTATTCCTAGATACCTTTCGGAAATCGTGTTTAATCATTAGCAGCATGATATTTCTTTTACATTTTACAACCAATATTTTCTTTACGAAAAATAAACAAATGGAGCCTAAATGGGTCTCCTTGCCTGTATCCTCTGTGTACATTAAAACACACGATACTATTAAAATTTTCAGTTATTTTGACTCTCTATATAAAACATTTTATCCAGAGTAAAACACTATTCATAAATCCAATTGTCTTCCAGCTTTCAACAAAAACTTCCGATTTAAAGAGTCAAATGCTTTCTTAAAACTGATATTGAATTGTAGCTCTGGTATACTTTGCAATTCACGAATTCGAAATGCTAGTTATTGAAAGATTATTTTAGTCTGTCATCTTCTGGAAGGCACACAACTGTTCTCTGTGTCTGTGTAGTTGACAGTTCACCTTCTTCATAACTTTGTTTATAGTTCTTCGAACGGAAAGCCAAAGTGCTTTTTTAAAGAACAATCGAGTTAAGACTTCTGGTTTTATCTCTGTTGTGTTCTTGAAATGCAAGAATCAATCAGAAGTATTGATATTGCCCCGCGGTGTCATTCTTCTCGCACTAAAAGAACATTCAGAAAAGTGCTTTTTTGGCCTAAATCCTCCATTTCTTACAAAATAAATGTTGGAAACAGACTTGCTCATTGGTGGTGTCAAACATTTTTCACTTTACTGACGGTAAACTCACATTACCGCTCATTTCTTCTCCATCCCTGTTCTGCCTTTGACATAGCCATCCCAAATTACCGTGCCATAATCCGTCTCTGTCCTCAGCGACAGTTGGCACAATTCTCGATAGGTTGACGTCATGCCTGGTGACAAAACTTTATGATTCCCTCAGTTACCGAACTTTGGTTTCACTTCCTCTGAAATGTAATGTCCCCAAGGCTCAGATTTAGAATTCATTTTATTGATGCTCTGCCCTGTATTCTGTGTTATCAATAATGAATACAGAAAAGGTCACACACACACACACACACACACACACACACACACACACACACACACACACACACACACACACACACACACACACATCGCAGGCACTATTTGCTCGACATACTATTTTCTCTTGAGTCACAATATTCCCCAAAGTCAAACCTCGGTACACGTTTTGTTTATGCAATACATCCGACTTTTTTCCAGTCTCAGATGATAAATACAAAAGCTATAGACTAAGTCAGACTACCCAATGTACCCCCGGTTAGTCCCACTATTTCCCAGTGTCTGGTCTCAGGTGTCGAGCCTTGCTCAGCAGTCTTCCAATCAGGGATGAATAGTAACCCACCCACACTCTAAGAACAGAAGTTGTCGCTGTTTTCATACATCATTAAATCTCTGTCCACGCAAGTTAGAACAAGATGACCTTCCAAGGATATACAAATCATGCAGAAAAAGAAGAAGAAAGGGGAACAGGAACAGATGGAGAAAAAAAAAAAGAGAAAAATGAAGACAAGGGTTCCATGTTTTGCTCTGGGACTAATGTTCTTTGTTCCCGCTTACCACCATGAGGGTTGCCAACACATAACAAATTTTCTAACTCACTCATTACCAACGTCGTTGGTCTTTCGACACTTCACGTCACACAC
>JADBJO010007911.1:75000-87500 GCA_016801955.1 Conus betulinus
TGAGAGGCACACCGTTTAAGGAGGGAAGTAGGGATGGGGTCAAGGACACAACTTTTGCTGGAAGATTCACTTATGAGATCGGCGATCAGTTTTTCATCCACTGGATTAAAAGTACAAAAAGGTGGTCCACAGTATTTATCGTAAAGGATTGGTTGGGAAGGATTTGCATCAAGATTGTCACGGATGGTTTTGATTTTATCAACAAAGAATTCGCTAAATTGTTGAGATTTGAGAAGAAGGAATGTTCGTGGGGCAAACTTAACTTAATTTCTTTTGTTTGCCAAGTAGTTCATTTGAAAGAGAAAACAACTGCTTTGATGAAGAACAAGAGTCAATTTTATCACGGTAGTATGACTCTCTGGCATCCTGGAGGCAGTCCCCTGCCTCACACCTGTTCGCTGCAAAGATCTGGCGGTGGATGGTCAATCGGCTTTCTCCAGCGTCTCTCGCTGCGCCGGCGTTGACGTCGAGCAGCTCTCACGTCCTCGGAGAGCCAAGGAGCTGAGGGACGGTCAGTAACACACCTAGTCACTGCAGGCGCGTGTCGGTCCAGGATTTCCCGAAGGCCATCGTTAAGCACTTCAACTAATTGTGTGACATCTGCATTGCTTTGCTGTTTATGCATGCCCTGAGCAAAACTCTTGACCTCTTGGTCAAAAACAGCCACACACAATGCTTTCATGTTCCTTGACGTAACAAGTCTTTTCCGAGGAGGGGGGGGTGTGGAGATCTTCAAACTACACACAACAACATAATGGTCTGAAAGACCAGCATAGTCACGAACTTCATCCAGAGAGAGAACGCTGTCTTCAATGTTTCCCACCACCCAGTCAAGAATATGGCCATGTTTTGTGTGTGTTGGTGTTTGAACAAACTGAGACAGGTTGTGATCAGTCAGTAGAGTCTTTAGATGAATCACTTGGCGATCTGAATAGTCATCATAATGAAAATTTAAGTCACCAAGATAACAAACAATATTACGTGTAGCTGCATAAGAGGATAACAGATCTGGAAACTCCTGTAGGAAGGCAGAGTTAGACAGCGTATTGGACTTACTTGGCGGCGGAGGTCTGTAAAAACACAAACTAAAGAAACAGTAGCAGCAGTGCCTCGTAGTTTCATTTCAACACACTCAAACGAACAAAATTTCACAGGAGTGAAAGAAACACAGCATGAGAGTGTTTTTCGAATCATGAAGGCTAATCCACCACCTCGTGATCTAACACGAGGAAACGAGTGGAAATCATAATCACAGGGGGGTCATAGCAGCATGTAGGACTCGTCACCACGATCGTACAACCAAGTTTCAGTCAAGACGAAAATATCGGCTTTTAAATCAGTCACCATTTCATGGATTTTTTCTGCTGCTTTTTTGCGACACGATCGGCAGTTGAAAAGCAGCACCTTTAATGTCCGTTTGTTGTCTGCCTTCTTTCGCTTGTACCGTTTTCTTGGAAGATTGACACCTATATACCAAAAGTACCAAGCCGAGATGTTAATTCACTGGTCAAACGAGATGGACTTACATGAAGAAGTTGATCACGTCTGTAATGCAGGAATTTATCACTTTGGCGCACAGGGATAGAGCACTCAACAGAACTAGACGAAAGATCAGGTAGCTGGCCAGCTTGTGGCACAGGTGAGTACGATGGCGGACGCACCGAGTTCAAAGCAGTCAGCCTTGTCGAAATGGTCGTGCACAGCACGAACCAACGCAGGTAAAGTTCGGCATAAACTGCCCACAACACAAAAGCACCAAACATCACGAACATTTTCACAAACTTTCAAAGCAAGCGCGCTTCCTTTTCCTCTTAAACGAAGAAAAGAAGAACAGAGGCGACAGTCACTCCAACCTCAGCGGCGAACGACCTTGACCTTGACCTTGACCTACTTATCAATATCAGCAGTTCACTTGCTGATTGATATTAATGAGCACTTGTTCACTTATTGATTGATTTTTTTTATCAATGTAGTAGTTCACTGTTGATTGATATTAATGACCACTTGTTCACTTATGATTGATATTTATTAATATAGCAGTTAACCTGTCGTTTGGCGTTCATCAATACAGCACTTAACCAGTTGACTGGTATCAATCAATACGGCAGGTCACTAGTTGATTGGTGTTAATTAGTACGGCAGTTCACCTGTTGGTTAATATTAATGAGCATTTGTTTACTTATGAATTGATATTTATCAATGTAACAGTTCACCTGTCAATTGGTAATGGTCAATACAGCCTTTCATCTGTTGAGTTGTATTAACCAATGCAGCATTTCACCTTTTAATTAGCATCAATCCATATGGCAGTGCATCTATTAATTGGGATTTAAAAAATACGGCAGTTCAACTATTGATTGGTATTATTTAATACAGCAGTTCACCAGTTGTTTGGTATTAACCAATACAGCATTCCCTTATGATTGGCATCAGTCAATATGGCAGTCACCCTATTCATTGGTGTTAGTTAAACGGCAGCTCAATGGTCGATTGGTATCATTCAACACAGTAGCTCACCTGTTGATTGGTAATGATCAATATAGCAGTTTAACTGATAATTGGTACTGACCAGTACTGCAGTTCACGTGCTAATCGGTATAAATCAATACAGTAGTTCGCCTACTTTTCTTTCTTTCTTTCTGCGTACGCAGGCTGATACTCCTGCGGAAACTCCCTGTATAGACAGGCAAGGATGAATGCCGTCTACCCTACAAGGGAGAGTGGAGTTTTGTGTGTATGGCCGTTTTTTTATACCGCCATTAGGGCAGCCATACTCCATCTTCAGGGAAGGTGCATGCTATATGTAACCTGTCATCCATACCAACGGCCAAAATGGCCTTCTCTTCCGAAAGTTGGTGATGGGATTTTACGTGCATGCAAGACGTTATGCGTGCGTTCACACACGGAACCTCGGTTTATAGTCTCATTTGAAGGACTGTGTGGGAAATGGAGTCAGAACCAATGTTAACTTGAAGGGAAAAATTCCCCCTGTACCGAAACAGCCCGGCGGAGATTCGAACCCGCAACCCCAGGATCACCAAGATTACGGGTCCAGCGCTCTATCACTGGGATATTGCGGCCCCCTAGTTTACTTACTGATTGGCATCGATCAACACAGCAATTTACTTGTTCATCAGTACTAAAGCTGTTGACTGATACATATCAGTACAGTTGTTAGGTATTAATCAATACAGCAGGTCATCTATTGATTGAATTGAGTCAATGCAGCAGTCCACTGTTGGCTTTTCCTTGTTCAATTCATCTACATCTAGTCAGTAGCTGTCTGTGGAGAGAGCCGATGGCGAAGGAAAGGGGAAACAGAGAGAGAAGCGAGGTTGTTTTGAATGAGAGGGAGGGGGAGAATAAGCTCAGCTTCCATGGACTCTCTGGACTGTGACACTGATCAAAACGTCCTCCTGGTGCTTCCCCCACTTGACCTTCAAGTCATTACATGGGCGCTTTTTTTTTTTCCTTGAGCGCTCACGCGCGTTCGTTTGCACACGTAAGTTTTCACACACTAAGACAATGAGCACTTACATTCTGGCCTACACTTTGCAGGTTTTTACCTGCAAGCTGTTGCTGTTTGGTTTGGGCCCGAAGGTCTTTCTAATCCGACACGCCCTAATGCCCGAAATTAATTTCAAAAAGAAATCTTCCAAGGATCAGAAGCGGGAAGGGACAAGCTATACGTATGTACTCTAACTATAGTCTGGCTGTTCTCTACGTGCATGGCACCCTCAACGTGGCAGAGTCCAGGCTGTTTGCTGCCACAGCTGCTTCAGGCACTTGCGTTACAATCTGTCATGGGCGTCTGGCAGAAAGAAGTCTAAACGATATTTTGGGCGGCGCTATGTTTGTTCAGCTGGTGGTGACATCTTCGTCTGTCGTGTGGGGGGCCATGATAATGTCGTGTTAACTCACAGCTCCCTGGTTATTGATATCTCTCCGTAGTGTGGCCAGCCTTGTTACTGTCCAGCAATGTTGGCTGGTGGGCCACTGCAGTTTTTTTTACCGTCATGACTGAGATTTCTCTGGAGGTAGTTTGGACCCCCCCCCCCCCCCCCCCCCATGACGGGGTTATTAGCCTTCTCTCGTGTGTCAGTTTTTCTGCAAGTGTTCAAACAGACATATATCTTAACAACATAAACATACGCTGCAAATCATAATCGCACGGGTTAAACACTGTTGACCTCGGATGTACAAATGTAGTGCACAACACAAAACTCCATGTGACAGGTCAAAAAAGATACTCAAGGTAAATTCCTAAGACGAACATTTGCGGACCTGGACCAAAAGGCACCTCCAAGCTTCTTCCAGCACGATTCCCCCAACATCACGACACAGGTTTTAAGGAAACTTGGTCAAATAACGAATCCGAAGCTGTGGAGTAAAATATTCGACAGGCGCATGCGCGCATTCTCTCTCTCTCTCTCTCTCTCTCTCTCTCTCTCTCTCTCTCTCTCAGACACACACACACACACGCGCACGCACGCACGCAAGCACGCACACGAAAGAGACAGACAGACAGACAGACAGACAGAGAGACAGAGAGTTGTGCAGCAAGCGTTTGCTTCATGTTAACACAGCCCACACAGAATCAAATTACAACAGCAGCTGTGAAGTAGTTTCTTTCCCATGGGAAGAGAAAGAACAGCATTGTAAAGTGCTGTGTCACATGGAAGTGGTGACAGAACATTTCATGCCCAACGAACCATGGCGTTTTCTGTGTATCCTGTCTGACATGTTTTTGGTCAGACACAGGCTTCCAAGCCATCTCACCATTCATTTCACTATGAGTTCTAATCTGACGAAATGAATTTCTTGCATTTCACATCAAGAGCCAACGAACAGCACAGCAGGTAACCACGTGAATATGCCTCACCTGGCAATCAGGTAGCAGACGACAATTGGGCAGGCCCACTTCCAAATCTTTACAGAATGAAAAGTTCGTTTCGGGTCGATTTGTTCCGTTGACACTTGTTCTGTATGGCCCAGTATTGAAGATTGAACGACACAGGCACCCAGAGCCAAGCAGACAGATTTCATTAGTAATTTACTATGATCAACAGTTAAGCTGAGCAGTCACTGGGGCAGTTTGTGTTTGGAACTTAAACGGTGTGATATGCATTAAAAGGTAAAGCGTCGGTTTACCCATTGCTTTAGTGCTGGTCTTTTTGGGAAAGGTATTTTTCAGGAACTAGCTTAGCATACCTAAAAAGAAAACGGCTTTTAAAGTAAGAATATAGGTTTCTGGATTCTGGATTCGACATTAGAAAAGTACTAATTTTACATTCAGAATATTTAGACTCAAAATATTCTCAAAGTGTTATTGATTCTGAGTCTAAATACTTTTCTAAAGGCTTTTTTAAAGTGTTTACTGCTCTGTATAGGATCGGTCTTTCCGAAATAACTACTACACACAGAGACAATGTGTGTGTGATGACAGCCCTCGCTCTTCCCACCAATATTTCCAAGCATGACGTATAAAGGGCATACAGTCTGAGATTGTGACTATTTTTGCATCATGGAAAGAAAATAATGGTGGAACATAATAAGAAAGAATGTCATCTTTGATTTTCAGCCTTTAAAGACATTATTTGTCCTTTTTTGAGTGGAAGATGTGTGGCAGTTGAGAGACTAGTTTAGAACTCTGTTGTTCACATCTTTCTCGTGTGTGTCTAGATGGACAGACTGATAGACAGATTGATTCATGCTATGTGTCAGGCGACACGATTTGCTGAAATCTGTAAACCTTTATGCTCATTTCACCAGTTTCGCAACAAACCACCACTGCAAGCCTCTCCGCCACTAACCTCCGCTAATCCCTGTCACAACTAATCTGAACAGGAAAGAGAGAGAGCTGTTTACTTTGACTGTGGCTGATAAAAGATTTTTACCTCCAGTTCTCTTCCTATTTAGCTTCTTGTGATTATTCTTACTTTTTCTTTCTTTCTTTCGTTCTTTTTTCTCTTTTCTTCTGCTTCCGCGTCATCATTGACCACGGGTTTCGTGATGGATGGTTGACTAGCTGACAGGGTTGTCCACTCTTGGTCCTAAACCCTCCACAGCACGGTAGAGCCGTTGTAACCATTTCGGTCCGTGACGTGACTCTTTGTGCCCTGCTTTAATGCTGACCTCAGTTGGATGTCCTCTCCTCGTTCATTCCTGTAGTGACATCGTGTCACAGATGAGGGCATCAGCCAGTTCTTGGAGACGGTCGTTGCATGGACTTGGTAGCGCCCTCCTGGGAGATGATTCGTTCTCACGCAAGTTCCAAAATCAAACAATTAATTTCGTCAGTAGAAAGGCGTAGGAAATGATTCCCTGTGTATAGTGGATCAGAACAGTCGTCCTTCACACCACCGAAGTGACACAGCAGCAGTGGGGTGTCTCCTCTAGTGAGTTACCCCATGTCAACTTGACAGCAACAGCTGCTATGAGAACCACTGTGCCGGACAACGACAGAATCAAACCTGGGCGTGGCCATGTACGGAGGAGCCAGAATGAGCGGCGTGAGGAGAATGCCACTGAGGTGAAGGCGGGGATGGACGGCAGGAGGCTGGGGGCTGGCAGGACGACCCAGCCAAAACAAACAGATAAACAGTTCACTCCCTGGCATCATTCACCCAAGGCTTCTTGGGTCTGCCTCAGCTGGGACTCAGTGTTCTCCACGATCTGGGACAGGGAGAGACATGCCGGAATGGAGCAAGCTGACGTCAGCGTCATAATAGATAAGCACTGACTTCGTCGACTGGCATTTTTTTGATTTATGTTCCTTCTTCTGAGAAATGCTGGACGTTTTCTCGAGAGGCATGGTGTCATCGCCACCCAAAACTACCACTCGCTTCTAGTGGTTCCCTTGGGCAGTATGAGCCAGTCCTTACCACTGTACCACACACCCATCCAATGACTTCTCTCTTCATCCTCCCGACCCCCATCCACCCTCGCCTGCATGTCCATACCCCACCTACATCCCCTACTGCTGCCTCTAGCATTGTCAGAAGTTCAGCCTGACTTCCTGCCCCTTCACCTCCTCGTTTCCTCCCCCTCCACTTCTCCCCCCCCCCCCCCCCCCCCCCCACGCACACACACACATCTCCTTTCTCCTGTACCTGTGCACAAGCAGCGCCATTTACTAAAAACACACAAGAAAATCATTAACCTCTTGCTCCTACGAACGTCTATCCTGAATCCTTTGCAGTAATTGGTGATGCCTTGTTGTTCTTGTTGTTGTTGAAGTTATGTTGTTGTTGTTGTTGTACATCAGCCTGATCCTGAGAAAAGGAGATAATGCGGTGAGTGTGAAGGGAGAGGAAGGGGAGACAAAGGAGGAAGAGGGAGAAGCAGGGGAAGGCAGAGGAGGAAGTGAAGGGTTGGGTGTGACAGAAACTGGAGATGAAGACTGTGGTAGGAAGGGAGTGGGCGAATGCTGGAAGGAGACACAACTCTCATCATTGGGTGCACAGAAAGTGGAAGGAAAAAGAACAACAAAAATAAAATGAAAATACTGAAGACAAGAGAAAGAGAAGGAATTGATCAAAATGGTGAAAGCAGCCATTAAAAAAGCTGTTCCTGATGCTGATGTTCAATCATTTATCAACTTACTGATTTATTGATTTACTTCTGTCCGTATTTCTACCTTTTGTATTTATTTATGTACTTCTTCTTCACTCTTTAAAAGGTACAAATTCCATGTCACGCGCCACTCACAATAAAACACATTCACATTCTTTTAGAGTGTTGGGACTTTGCGTGATGTGAGAAACAAACATTTTACAGTAAATTCCATGAAAATCTTGTTCAGAGATTCCGCCTGATGCGATCATTGAATTCTTTGAAAGAGATTAACATTTTTCATCGGATCTGAGATTTTACAGTGAAACGATTTTTTAAACAAAATTTCGGGTGGGTTTTTTTAGAAGATGTGTTTTAAAGAGTTGTGTGAATGAATGATTTGTGAATTGATTTCAACGTGGTGACAGCCCTGATATGGCCCTTCGCGGTCGGCTGGGCTATAAGCAACATTACCTTACCTTACCTTATCTACTTCTTATTGATGTGTTTTTCTTCGTTCAGTTTGTTCTTTGTCTGCTTACGTGCAAATGTCTCTGATTGTTTGCTTTTCCTCAAAAAGGAAGAGCATAACAGAAGACGAAAGAAAAGGGCACATCAACAAAGAAATAGATAAATCAGCGAATGGCATGAAATACTAGACGGGTTAACAAAACGTTACGTGCGGGAGGAAGCTCTTAGAAAAAAAAAAAAGATCCCAAGGCATCCAGTGTCAAAGAAGAGATGACATGGAAAGAAAGAAAAACTGCAGCCAAAAAGAAAAAGAAAGGGATGGAAAGGGAAGCAGTTCCATTCCATTGAAAGTGTTTTTATCTCTGAGAGAGAGAGAGAGAGAGAGAGAGAGAGAGAGAGAGAGAGAGAGAGAGACTTTGACATTTTGATATTCTATTGTCATTACCAAAGAGGTCTTTTGACAAGGGGGGAAGGGGTAACAGAAAAAATAACATTTCCCTCTCTTCCTTTCCTGCAAACAAACAGTACACATTCATTCCTAGCGTGCATCAAATCAAAGGTTAACAAAAACAAATAAATTCGTAACATTTGTTGAGAGAGAGAGAGAGAGAGAGAGAGAGAGAGAGAGAGAGAGAGAGAGAGAGAGAGAGGTGATAATGTCAACACATAACAAAAGATGTCAGCTTTGGTCTTTAAAAAAATAACATTCGTTCCTTTTTGAATGGAAGGTACGTGGATATTGAACAGAAAAAAACAACAGCTGACAGACGAGGTTAAACTATGTTGTTCATATCTTTTGTGTGTTGTGTAGACCGAAATAATTATAGACAGACTGATGAATTATACTCGGCGTCAGACTACGCGATTCGATGAAATCTGTAAACCTCCACGCTCATTTTAGCAGTTTGGCAAAAGACAACCGCTGCAAACCTCTCCTCCTCCATCCCCCCCCCCCCACCCCCCAACACCAGTTAATCCTTCTCACAACTTCGCCCCATTTCCCATTAATCTGAAAAGAAAAGAGAGAGCTGTTTACTTTGACCACCAGCGAGAAGAGATTTTTTTATCCCAGTTCTCTTCTATTCAACTTCTTGTTTTCACTCCCCTGTCTTTTTTTTCTTTCTTCCTTCCTTCCTTCCTTCCTTCCTTCCTCCTTCCTTCCTTTCTTTCTTTCTTTCTTTCTCCTACAACATCATTGGCCACGGATTTCGTGATGGATGGTTGGCTAGCTGACAGGGTTGCCCGCTGTTTGTCCCTAATCCTCCTCAGCAGGGTAGAGCCGTTGTAACCAGTTTGGTCCGTGGCGTGACTCTTCGTGCCCTGCCCTCGTGCTGATCTCCGTGCCGATTCCCCCACCCCACCCCACCCCCTCCCGTCCCCACACCCCTCCCCGTCCATATTCAAGCTGAACTTGTGTCAAAGTTGTGGGCAGTGGCAAGTTCATAAGGAGGATCGTTGGATATGTGACCTCTTCATGAGGGGGAACGATCTCTCACGTTGGATTCAAGATCAATCATTGTCCATGGCAGGGTAGCGGTGGGGTAGGCTTACGAGATGGTGTCACATATGTAGCGGATCAGAAACAGGAGCAACTAAACACAACCACGGTGTTCTTCTATGGTAAATTGCCGCATGTCAATTTGATAGTGATAGCAGCTGTGTGCACTACTGTGCTGCTACAGCCACAGAATAAAGCCTTGGTGTGGCTGTGTCTGAAGGACCCAGAATGAGCGCCACAATTTACGTTGACGTCACATCGTAGTAGGGAGACGTAGGAAATTATTTCCTGTGTCTCGTGGATGAGAACAGTGGTCACTAACACCATCAAAGTCCCACGGCAGCAGTGGTTGCCTCGTGTCAACTTGACAGCGACAGCTGCTACGTGGACCACTGTGCTGGGACTGCGACAGATTAAACCCCGGGTGAGCGGACGTAAGCGTAATGCCACTGGGGTGGGGTTGGGGTGGATGGGAACGGAGTTGGAGGTCGGGATGATGACTCCGCGAAACGAACGGGTAAATAAGTCAGTGCTTGGCATTATTCATCCGAGGCTTCCTAGGTCTGATTCTTTCGGGACGTTGCGCTCTCCGTGGTCTGAGCAGGGGGAGAGACATGCTGGAACTGAGCGAGCTGATGACAGCGTCAATAATAGATATGTACTGACTCGACTCACTGGGCTAGTTTGGTTTTATAGTCCTTCTTATGAAAGATGCTGGAGGTTGTTCTCGACAGGGCTGGTATCATCACCGCCCAAACTACCCCCTCGCTGCGAAGTGTTCCTCTGGGACTGTGTGAGCCGGTCTGCATCATTGTCCTCACATCCAGTGCGCCTTCTCCTCCTCTCTTTCACCTCCCAAATCCCTTCCACCATCATCTGCTCAGCCACAATCCCACCCGTTCCCTACTGTCTCCTCAAGCTTCATCAGAATTGTGCCTGATTTCCTGCCTCCTCACCTCCGTCTTTCTTTCCCCTTCGATTCGTTACTGCCCCCCCCCCCCCCATCCATCCCTTCTACCTCCTTTCTTTATGTACCTGTGCAAATGCAGCGTCATTTGATAACACATATGACGTCAAAATGACCTAGGTCTATCCTGAATCTCTTTCAGTATTTAGTAATACCTTGTTGCTGCTGCTGCTGCTGCTCTAAATGTGATGGTAACGAAAACATGTGTGATGCCTTGAGTGTCGAACGAGAAAATGGAAGGCAAAAGTGAAGGAAGGCAGAGAAGGAAGGCAGAGGAAGGAAGGGGGAAGGCAGAGGAGGAAGGTGGAGGAAGGAAGGCGGAAGGCAGAGGAAGGAAGGGGGAGCCCGAGGAGGAAGGTGGAGGAAGGAAGGGGGAAGCCCGAGGAGGAAGGTGGAGGAAGGAAGGGGAAGGCAGAGGAGAAAGGTGGAGGAAGGAAGGGAGAAGGCAGAGGAGGAAGGTGGAGGAAGGAAGGGAGAAGGCAGAGGAGAAAGGTGGAGGAAGGAAGGGGAAGGCGGAGGAGGAAGGATGAAGGCAGAGGAGGAGGAAGGCGGAGGGAAGGAAGGCGGAGAAGGAAGGGGGAAGGCAGAGAAGGAAGGCGGAGGAAGGAGGGAGGAAGGCAGAGGAGGAAGGCAGAGGAAGGAACGTGGAAGGCAAAAGAGGAAGGCCAAGGAAGGAAAGGGGAAGGCGAAAAAGGAAGACAGAGTAGGAAGGCAGAGGAGGAAGGCCAAGTAAGGAAGGGGAAAGGCAGAGGAAGGAGGGCGGAGGAAGGAAGGGGGAAGGCAGAGGAGGAAGGCCAAGGAAGGAAGAGGCAAGGTAGAGGAAGGAAGGGGGAAGGCAGAGGAGGAGGAGGCCGAGGAAGGAAGGGGGAAGGTAGAGGAAGGAAGGGGGAAGGCAGAGGAGGAAGGCCGAGGAAGAGGAAGGGGGAAGGTAGAGGAAGGAAGAAGGGGGAGGCAGAGGAGGAAGGCCGAGGAAGGAAGGCGCAAGGTAGAGGAAGGAAGGGGGAAGGCAGAGGAGGAAGGCCGAGGAAGGAAGGGGGAAGGCGGAGGAAGGCGATGGAAGGAAGGGGGAAGGCGGAAGAAGGCCGAGGAAGGAAGGGGGAAGGCGGAGGAAGGCGATGGAAGGAAAGGGGGAAGGCGGAAGAAGGCCGAGGAAGGAAGGGGGGGGCGGAGGAGGAAGGCGATGGAAGGAAGGGGGAGGGGTGGAGGAAGGCGATGGAAGGAAGGGGGAGGGCGGAGGAGGGGAAGGCGATGGAAGGAAGGGGGGGAAGGCGGAGGAAGACGGTGGAAGGAAGGGGGAAGGCGGAGGAAGGCGATGGAAGGAAGGGGGAAGGCGGAGGAAGGCGATGGAAAGAAGGGGGAAGGCGGAGGAAGGCCGAGGAAGGAAGGGGGAAGGCGGAGGAAGGCGGTGGAAGGAAGGGGGAAGGCAGTGGAGGAAGGCCGAGGAAGGAACGTGGAAGGCAAAAGAGGAAGGCCGAGGAAGGAAAAGGGGAAGACGAAAGAGGAAGACAGAGTAGGAAGGCAGAAGAGGAAGGCCAAGGAAGGAAGGAAGGGGAAGGCAAAAGAGGAAGGCGGAAGAAGGAAGGGGAAGCAAAGGAGGAATGCTGAGGAAGGAAGGGAGAAGACAAAGGAGGAAGGTGGATGAAGGAACGGGGAAGGCAGGGGAGGAAGAAGGATGAAGGAACGGGGAAGGCAGGGGAGGAAGAAGGGGAAGGGAACGGGGAAGGCAGGGGAGGAAGAAGGATGAAGAAAAGGGGAAGGCAGGGGAGGAAGAAGGATGAAGGAACGGGGAAGGCAGGGGAGGAAGAAGAGGATGAAGGAACGGGGAAGGCAGGGGAAGACAATCAAGGGGAAGAGTGTGAGAGAACCTGGTGGTGATGGCAGTCAGGTAGGAAAATGGAGGTGTACAAGAGATGAGAGACAATTCTCATTGTTATCTGTGTTCCTGCAACGGAAAATGAAAGGGGAAAATGACAACAAGAACAATAACAACAACAACACAGCAGCAACAAC
>JADBJO010007911.1:92500-97500 GCA_016801955.1 Conus betulinus
GACAGACACAGACAGACAGACAGACAAACAGAGAAGGTATCGACTTGTTGCGATCTTCGTATAACAGTGAAATTTTCTACAACGTTACCGCCTTGATCATCGTGCCGGCATGGTAAAAAGTCAACCAAAGGGTCTTAAGGGAGGGAGGGAGATTAAAAAAAAAAAAAAAAAAGGGGAGGGGGGGGGGGGAGAGAGAGCATGAAGACAGTGTCGAAATACGACGTAAAACTGGCAATGTAAAGGAGCATAAGAGAGAGAGAGAGAGAGAGAGAGAGAGTGTGTGTGTGTGTGTGTGTGTTTGGCGGGGGGGGGGGGGGGGGTGGCGGGGTGGGTTGGGGGCTGCAACATTCACAGGTGGGAAGGGAACGTGACTTATAGCCGAAGGGCAAGGAGAAAAATGGATCGGTGGGAAGGAGTAGGAGGGGTTTTGATGGGGGTGGGATACGACGAGGAGTGGGAGAATAAGGCAAATCATTTCTCGCAATAACGTGTTGCAATGACGTAAAGACTGATTAATTAAACCATTCGTTCCTTCCTCATCAGCCCTGATCAAGCTCGTGAACACACGCTCATCGATGGAAATCCAGGAACGATGTACAACTGTGGAGAGAGCGGCCTTGAAAAATGTTTGGTTCTAATGAAGAGAACTGGCTGATTTGATTTGTTTGTCAGTGTCAGCGATGTTTCTTATAGGGTAAACCACACAAATACATGCACACCCGCGCGCGTGCGCATGCACACAAAGACTCACACACACACACACACACACACACACACACACACACACACACACACACACACACACACATACACACAAACACGCACACACACACACACACACACCACACACACGCACGCACGCACGCGCGCGCGCGCATGCGTCTGAGAGAGAGAGAGAGAGAGAGAGAGAGAGAGAGAGAGAGAAATGGCGTAGATGGAGAGAAAACAGGAGGGGAGGGGGGTAGGCAGGAAAGGGAAGGGAGTGGGAAAGAGATTTTCGAGAAAGAACGGGACAGGTCTGTGTCAAAAGATAAAAGACAATTAATTCTATTTGAGAGAGAGAGAGAGAGAGAGAGAGAGAGAGAGAGAGAGAGAGAGAGAGAGAGAGAGAGATGCTCTCCGGCATGCATGAACATCCGAAACCGGCAACACCTTTTCATTTTTTTCCCCCGGCAGGTAAATCGTGTCTTCATTCGTGCATAATTCAGTTACATATGTATTGAACTGACGATTTCATTACTTACTTACTTACTTACTTTTTTCATTACGCTATTCAATTAATGTTTTGCGGGTGCTTTCCGGGCGGGAGGGGTGGTTAGAGAGGGGAGGAGGGGTGTGAAGGGAAGGGAGTGTGTCTTATTCGCCAGATCAGAACATTTTCTGTTCCCAGCTCTCGTACCCCTCCCTTCCCCATCCCTCCACCCCTCCAGCCTTTTCCACCCTTTCCCATCCTCTCCCGTCCCCCTCCCTTCCCCTTCCCTCCACCCTCCCTCCAGCCTTTTCCACCCGTTCCCATCTCTCCCGTCCCCCTCCCTTCCCCTTCCCTCCACCCCCTCCAGCCTTTTCCACCCGTTCCCATCCTCTCCCGTCCCCCTCCCTTCCCCTTCCCTCCACCCCTCCAGTCTTTTCCACCCGTTCCCATCCTCTCCCGTCCCCCCCTCCCTTCCCCTTCACTCCACCCCTCCAGTCTTTTTCCACCCTTTCCCATCCTCTCCCGTCCCCCTCCCTTCCCCTTCCCCTTCCCTCCACCCCTCCAGTCTTTTCCACCCCGTTCCCATCCTCTCCCGTCCCCTCCCTTTCCCCTTCACTCCACCCCTCCAGTCTTTTCCACCCGTTCCCATCTTCTCCCCCGTCCCCCTCCCTTCCCCTTCCCTCCACCCCTCCCTCCAGCCATTACCCACCAGTTCCCATCCTAACCGTCCCCCTCCCTTCCCCTTTCCTCCACCCCCTCCCTCCAGCCATTTCCCACCAGTTCCCCATCCTACCGTCCCCCTCCCTTCCCCTTCCCTCCACCCCTCCCTCCAGCCATTTCCCACCAGTTCCCATCCTACCGTCCCCCTCCCTTCTCCCCTTCCCCTCCACCCCTCCCTCCAGCCATTACCCACCCGTTCCCATCCTCTCTCCCGTCTACCTCCCTTCCCCTTCCCTCCACCCCTCCCTCCAGCCATTACCCACCCGTTCCCATCCTCTCCCGTCTACCTCCCTTCCCCTTCCATTCAGCCTTTCCTCCCGCTCGCTTGCTCAACATTTTTTTTTTTCCTCTTTATTGTTCATGTAAGAAGGAATGGTAAAATGGAGAGTGAGTAAAATCAAGAATCTCGAGGCTAAAACTGAGATCTCAGAAAATACAGGAATAAAATGTGTTTATGGTGTCGCAAAAAAGAAAAGTGAATTCAATGTACACCATCCCTCCCCCCCCCCCCCCCCCCCCCCCCCACAAGTGCATCAATGCTATAGTGTGGTTTGTTGTAAATTTTCAGGGAAAGAGCACTTCTATTCACAAAGAGATGGCTTTTACAGTCGAAAACTACATATTCAGGTTCGATTTTATTTCTCCCCGAAGTTCAAATTTGATTTTCTTGGATGAAAATAACCATGAGAAGCTTTATACTAAAGCAGCCCGTTTTTTTTTACTATCGGCCACTTTCTGTTTTCGCTTGCGCCTGTCGGTTTATTTTGATTTGTCTGTTTGTTTCGTTGTGTACAAAGATCATGCAGAACCAGCTTTACCTATGAGCCTTGGTGGAATGATGCAAATGAAGGGCATTAAGCACACGCGGCTGAAAGAAGAACGATCATAAGAAAACCCTGGTAACGTTCAGGAACGTCCACAGGATCAAAGAACAATGAAGGTCAAAGAACAATGACAGCAAACAACGAATATGGGAAAGTGTCTGTTTGGGTTCCAGTTAGTTTGATAAATCAGACTAACGACTAACGACCACAACTCCTCACAAGAGCTTACTTTTAACACATGAAGACGATTCGTTTTGTACAATCATTATCATTAGCGTCGTTGCTGTCATCACTATCATTATCTTCTTCGTCGACATCGTTGTTGTCGTCGTGATTATCATCATCATCATCATCATCGCCATCATCACCATCGTCGTCATCATCATCATCATCATCATCATCATCATCATCATCATCATCATCATCGCCACCATCATCGTTGCTATTGTTGTCCTCGTCGTCGACATTGTTATTGCCATTGCCTCCGAAGCAGCCGATCATAACGATACTGTGACAAGTCGCCCCGTCACTCAGGGGGTTTACACCGTTCTCTGTTCCAAGTCACACACACTCCCCCTTCCTCTCTCTCTCTCTCTCTCTCACTCTCTCTCTCTCACATACACACACACACACACACACACACACACACACACACACACACACACACACACACATGCACACACGCGCGTGCGCGCTCGCGCAATTACACGTACACACACACAAGCACACACAAGCACACACACACAATCACACATATATACATACACACGTACACACACACACACACACACACACACACACACACACACACACACACACACACACACACGCACGCACGCACGCACACACAGTGCGCCAGTTCATGCCCACAAACTCTCTCTCTCTCTCTCTCTCTCTCTCTCTCTCTCTCTCTCTCTCTCTCTCTCTCTCTCTCTCACACACACACACACACACACACATACATATATATAGATACATACATACATACATACACACGGGCATGCATGCACGTGAGAGGGGGAGAGGGGGTGTGGAGACAGAGAGACAGACAAGCAGTTAAACAGAAACAGAGAACGAGAGGACAGACAGACAGACAGACAGAAACTGCCAGGCAGACAGAAACACAGAGAGAGAGAGAGAGAGAGAGAGGGGGAGGGGAGAGAGAGAGAGAGAGAGAGAGAGACGGACAGACAGACGGACAGCCAGAGACAGGAAGATATAAAGAGACAGACAGACAGACACATAGATACAAACAGATACACAGACATTCAAACAGGGAAACATACAGGGACACAGAGAGAGGGATGGGAAAACAAACATACAGACGGACAGGCAGACAGAGGCAGAGAAAGACAGACAGGCAGACGGAGAGAGAGAGAGAGAGGGGGGCGGAGGCAGACACAGACAGACAGACAATGAAACAGATAGACAGACAGATTAACAGACAGATAAACACAAAGAAAAAACAGAAAGCACGGAGCATAGGGATAGTCAGAGAGAAAGACGCAGAGAGTAGCGGAAACAGGGATCAAGACACCCGAAGAGAGAGAGAGAGAGAGAGAGAGAGAGAGAGAGAGAGAGAGAGAGGTAAATACATAGACGTACTGAGACAAATAGACAGACAGACAGACAGACAGGCGGGCAAGTAGACAGACAGATAGGCAGACAGACAAAGGCAAGACGACGAGCTAAAGAAACGAGAGCCACACACAGATTCCATTCCTGTTGTTCTCAGACTTGGCAGCCGGGAGACCATCGACATGCTGAGAAGCATCAGGTTTCAAACGTCACTGTGTACAAGACAAATGTGTTCATCAACAAAAACTAATGCAATTTCCTCAAAAGACAGCAACAAGCATACGAGACTTTTCTTTTAGACCCCCCAAAAATGGTATTAATGAGAAATCAGAGAGGATGGAGAGTGGGATTAAGGACCGATTATTTACAACATCCCATTTGTCTTCGCATTCATTACACCCCTCCCTTCCTTTTTTTTCCTTCTAACTTTCTCGTGTGGCTCACAACCCACCCACCCACCCACCCCGCCCCCCCACCCCTTGCTCCCCTCCCCATCCCCACGCAAACTCATTTCCTCTTCCAATGAGAAATCATACAACTTGGGGACAAGGAAGATGAGAATGCAGCGTGATCACGACAAGGCTCCCGGCATCAGTTGTGACTCCTCCAAGTAGTACAACAAGGCCGTACATACCACACCTCTTTCCGTTATTATCATCATCATCATCATCATCATCATCATCATC
>JADBJO010007911.1:102500-104301 GCA_016801955.1 Conus betulinus
AGATAGATAGATAGATAGATAGATAGATAGATAGATAGATAGATAGACTGACTGATTGGCTGATTGGTTGATTGATGATTTATTGACTCATTGATTGAGAGAGCGAGGTAGGCTGGTATGTACATGAACTGATGGATGGACAGATAGATTTATGGAGAGAGAGAGAGAGAGAGAGAGAGAGAGAGAGAGAGAGAGAGAGACAGAGACAGAGACAGAGAGAGACAGACAGACAGACAGACAGACAGAGACAGAAAAAGAGACAGACAAAGAGACACACAACACACACACACACACACACACACGCACAGACAGAGAGAGACAGGCGGACAGACAGACAGAAAAACAGAGACGGACAGAGAGAGAAGGGGAGTCAGACAGACAGACAGACAGACAGGCAGACAGGCAGACAGACAGATGAATAGATCAAAACAAAATACAAGAAAGAAGGGAAACATGGTACGAATGTTTCATAGAAAGAAACAGAAAGAAAAACAATAAGCAAAAAGAACAACGTTTTGTACGGCGAAAAAGTAAACAAAAAGACCAGAAACTGAAATCTGAAAAGACAAGTGAACCGACTTTTTTTTTCAGTGAAAAAAAAAAATCAAAGAATGACGGAATGAATGAGAAACACAGATTAAAAGAAAAGGTCAAACACATTGTAAAACAACCCGATCTTCTTCAAAATCAAAGGAAAAAGGAAAGAAAGAAGGAACAAATATATTAAAGGTAACAATTGTAAAGGATGGAAACATGGATTAGTGATCGAGACATATTTCAGCAAATATTTTTTTTTTAAATACATAGACAGACAGACAGACAGACAGACAGGCAGGCAGACGGGCAAGCAGACAAAAAGACAGACAGTCAGAAATGAATAAAATCATTTACATAAACAAAATTGTTCTGCGTGTTTCTAAAAAAAAAAAAAAAAGAAAGAAACAAAAATTAGCGAGGTCTAGTCGCAAAATGAGGCGACTGCTAGAAATCTCAAATATTAGCGAGAAAAGACATATAGAAAAGGAGGACAGAGCAAAACATGACACGAAGAAAAAAAAAATTACCATCAGTATAAGAAAGAAGGAAAGAGGACAAAAAAACCCCACACAGTTCCAGAGAAAAACAAAAAGAATAATGTAAATTTATGTCGAAAAGAAGAAAAAACATCCGAACTTTTCATGCAAGGAACTGAACAACATCAACAACCAAAAAAAAAAATTTTTTTTTAAAGAAAAGGAAAGCAAAAAAAAAAAAAAAAAGTAACGAACAAACGAACCAACAAATATCACACGATTTTTAAACTTCATCATCAAAACTTACCAAAACATCACATCCAAACAACAAACTCTCCACAACACGTGGACGTATTTGTGTCACCGACCGACCATACCTGTGTGATTATTAAAGCTAATAATCACTGGTTTGTACACACCGCCACACAAATCCAGTCAAAGTGATCACAGGATTGACAGACAACGTAAATCCACACGAAATCGTATACTGGTCCCCTCAGCTGAGACAACGCCAACTGCGGTATCTCTACGCCGGCCGGACCAGGGGGTTTTAGTGAGGTTTGTTTTGCCCGTTTTGGTTGTGCGCCACGCGGCTGAGAGAGGGAGACAGACGGAGAGATCTGTTGCAACACCGTGTGTGATACAGCTTTCATCCTACAAAACTTGCTGGACACGCACAGCACAGCACAGCACAGCACACACACGCGCACACACACACATACACACACACACGCGCGCGCTCGCTGGCTCGCACGAGAGAGAGAGAGAGAGAGAGAGAGAGAGAGAGA
>JADBJO010007912.1:14799-24799 GCA_016801955.1 Conus betulinus
AGCCAAAGAAACCAAACAGATGTCGGAAGAAGGCTTGGAGACCATTGACCAGTGTGGGCTTCCTGGCAAATACAAGGTCTGGTGTCTGCAGTTCATGCTGATACCAAAGCTCCTATGGCCTCTGATGATATACGACATCTGCACCAGCATAGTGGAGGCAATGGAATCCAAAATAAATTGGTTCACAAGGAAATGCTTGGTGTCCCCCACCTGTCTGACTGACATAGCGCTGTACTGTCGCCAAGCAAAGCTGAAACTACCACTGAAATCCATCCTGGAGGAATACAAAGCAGGGAAGATCAGACTTCAAAGCATGCTGGAGGACTCAGGAGACAAGGTGGTAGAAGCAATCAAGCCCCAGCTGAAGACAGGCAGAAAATGGAAAGTTCAAGAGGCGATGGATTCTGCAAAAGAAAGTCTCAAGATAAGAGAAATAACAGGACACACACAGACCAACAGACAAGGACTGGGAATGACCAAAACTGAATGGTGGTCAAAGGCCAAAGGAAAAGCCAAAAGAGACATGATGATTCAGGAGATGAGAAAAGAAGAAGACCAACAAAGACTCCAAAAAGCAGTCCAGCAGAGCCAGCAAGGGCAGTGGACAACGTGGGGAGATGCACTCCAAAGAAGTCTCACTTGGAATGACATTTGGCACATGGCCCCTCTCAGGATCAGCTTCATTCTCAGGTCTGCATATGACCTTCTGCCCTCAAATGCAAACCTGGTGAAGTGGGGAAAAACAGACGATCCTTCTGCCCCCTCTGCCATTGAAAACAAACAGTGGAGCATGTCCTTAGCTCATGTAAAGTAGCCCTGGCTCAAGGAAGGAAGGTACACATGGAGGCACAACCAAGTGCTCAAAGAGATTGTACAAGTAGTCTGGGCTAGTACCAACACCACAAAAGGGAAAATCAGGACTCCAAAAGCACCGGCAACATCTTCACGGCAAGAGGCAGCGAATCATGGCCAAGAACAACAGTGCTACTTGGAACATGCAGGCAGAGTCCGCTGGACGGGGCAGATGACTGGGAGTGCACTGCAGACAGACCCCAGAATGGAAGATTCACCCAGAGATCATCAGCAAGAGTGGCATGAGACCAGACATAGTAGTCCACTCTCAGTCAACCAAGCAGCTGATCATGATCGAGCTCACGGTGCCATATGAGAACAGAATGGAGGCAGCTCAAATCTACAAGACTGAAAAGTATGCTGATCTGGCAAAGCCTGAGGAGAGAAGGCTATCAGGTCAAAGTCCTCACTGCAGAAATTGGAGCTAGGGGGTTTGTGGGAACGTCTGCATACAGCCTCATGAAACAGCTCTCAGTGCAGGAAGGGAAAAAAACAGAGCCCTGAAAGCAATGGCAGAAGCAGGATCTGGTCAAGGAGGAACAAAAGTGAACTTCATAAGGCTTAAATTTCCTACAAATATCAGGTGTCCCTGTGGCTCAGTGGTTAGTGCGCGAGTCATTAAGTGGAAAATGAGCATGTCCAGAAGGGCATGGGTTCGAATCCCAGTCATGGCTCGTCCCGAGATGGGAAGAAAAAGGGGCAGCAGAGGGACATCCGGAGTCATGAACGGGTGTGGCCCAACCCCCCTAGAGTGTCAGGAGTTAAGGGCCGAAACACTTGCTTGAAGGGGGCTTCTCTTCTGAGGACTCTCTGCTGCCACGCTCTCCACGAGTTTTTTTCTACTGTTAGGTTGGTTGTTTTTCTGTAGAAACAAAGAGAAAAATCGCAGCTGCTCATGCAGGTTACAAATACTTGCTGAACACCTTTCATAATAAACATAACATTTCCGGTCTTTTCATATTTTACTTTATGTATTCAGTTCGAAAATTCTTGAGTAAAGTTCCTGATTTCTTGAAAAATAGATGTAACTCGTCTTCATTTAAAGTATTATAACGCAAATATTGAATTAAAAGTTGTGACTAAGCTTTATGATGTGTAGTCTGGTATTCTGACCTTAATGTTATAGTTTCTCTCTCTCTCTCTCTCTCTCTCTCTCTCTCTCTCTCTCTCTCAAAACTTGCATATAATATTTGTGAGTGCTTATGTACATACTATTTCTTGATGCCTTGTTTATTTGTTTTCCATTACCTTTTCTGTTTGTATATCACAAGGATAGCATTGAATGGATAGAAATTCGTCTAAAAGGACTACAGTAGTTTTTTCTTCATTTTGTTCGTTCGTTTAATTGTTAGGTTGGTTGTTTTCTGTAGAAACAAAGAGAAAAATGTAGAGTGGTTTGTTCGTTTCAACTCGGGATAGATAATGTTTCCAATTATTCATTATTCCACACATGTTGTTTTTCTAAGAGTTTTAGATTCTGATTTGCTTAATCCTCGTAATACAGGGAAACGATTTGGAATTTAGGAAAAATATAGATAAAAACTGGCGCAATATTCAACACTCAAACGAGACAAAATCACTATCTGGGATATTTAGTAGCAGTGCATATGTAAAGAACCAATGGTTTTTATAATTTTCTCTAACTTTCCTATGGCCTAGGTGATCACTTTCCTTTAGATTTAATGTGGTCTGAAAAGAGCGCAAAGACTGCGGGGTTTTTGCACCAATATAGTTATATCTATTCGTTGTTCTACAATTCACGCTCCTGAGTTTGTATCTGAGTCGTGTTTGCCAAACGATTCGGGACAAAACACTTTCAGTGAAGCACGGCATATTTTCTCTATCCGTGATTACCATGAACCCACTGAATTGAACGTGTTAGATCTTATAGTAAATCACAGTGGTCAACTGGAGAAATCAATGCAGCCAGTGTATTATCACAGTCAACAGGGAAAAAAGACATGTCTGAAAAACAATTGGATAAAGTAACTCTATAAAAAGTATGCTCAAAGAAAAGATCTTAATGAAGTTATAATTTTTTAAAAGTCCATCCCAATAGCCATTAATGAAAAGCCTGGGAAATATTTGCAACCATTGTTCCTTCTAGAAAATATTGATGACCAAAAAACAAACATCGATAATCACTTTTCAACAATAGATGAAAAAAATGGAGGTTGACCTTAAAGCAAACAATGGTACTTGTCAATACTATGAAAATGATTTTATGTCTAGACGTAGGTGACTATCAATTTTATTTCAATGTCTATGTGTTCAGAAAGGGTGTGGAGTATTCTCCTCATTAAAAACGTTTAATTCTTATGGTCCTTGACAATATCGATATCAGATTTTTTGAAAATATCTGCACGTACTATATGTGAGCATCTCATTTGTAGAAACAACTTCAATGTTACAATCATAAGCTTTGGAGGATGCCAAAGTACCGCCAGTCTTTACATCTGGTGATTTAGATAACCCCCCGAACTAAATACCAATATCGATTCTATCAGCCGTCTTCGATAGCCATTTCAAAGAAAACCCAACTTACGTGTTATTATATGTAGTTCATTCTATCCAGACAAACGTAAATTAAGAGAGAATCGTTTCGTCACATTGCACTAAAAGGTCTAGAAGAACAGTCGCATTCCAACATCAACGGGCGATCTGTCATCATCATCATCATCATCATCATCATCATCATCGTCGTCGTCGTCGTCGTCATCATCATCATCATCATCATCATCATCATCATCATCATTATTATTATTATTATTATTATTATTATTATTATTATTATTATCATTATTATTACTACTACTATTATAATTATCATATCATCATTATTTATTATTATATTATTATTATTATTATTATTATACTATCATCATCATATTTATTATTATTATTATTTTTATTACAACTACTACTACTACTACTACTATCATTAGAATTATATCATCATCATCATCATGATTATTATTATCATCATTATCAGTATATTTATCATTACAATCAGCATTATCATTATCATTATTATTGTTATTATTGTTATATGATGATGATGATGATGATGATGATGATGATGATCATTATATTACTATTATTATTATTATTATCATTACTATTATCATATTGGTATCATTAATATCGCTATCAGTATTATTTTTAAAGGTTATTATTATTATCATTATCATCAACATCGTTAAGGGTACTAAGATAGCGCCTATCCTCTGCTAGAGATCAAGCTCTAAGCGTTTTACAGTCCATGCTCTAGTTTACACGACGGGCTGCCTACCTGGGTGGAGCCGACTGAAAATCTGCCTGCCGTCGCTTCATTTAATCGTTTCCCGTGTCATTCAGTCAATAATGATATTATCATCCAATCAATTTTCTACCTTCATTCTTTCGAGTTTTCACACAGGTTGCATGCTATGTGCAAAGTGTCATCTATACCAACGGCCAAACTGGTCTTCTCTTCAGAAAATTGGAGATGGGATATTACTGTGTGCAAGATGTTAAGCGTGCGTTAACACACGGAACCTTGGTTTATAGGCTTGTTCGAAGGACGAGAGATTCACTGGAGAAGCTGTTCGTTTTGCAGAAACATTAAACCTTATTGACCACGATGTGCTAAAAGCCTATATTAAGAGACTCTCTCAGACTTGGATCGACTTTTCTGCGTACCAGAGACAATTAATGTGAAAATTTCTGGAGAATCTCTTTCATTGCCAGCCAAACCACAGAGTTTCCTAAGAATCAGTCCTACGTCTTATCTTATTTTTAGTTCATGTATTAATGCTTGTTATTATTTTCTCCTCTTGTGCACATTTCGCCTATAGTGCAACACTTCTCAATAAATACAAAACGCAAATGCAGTATGTACTGAGTTGCAAACAGAGATAGACTTGTTAAATGGTCAGAACTTAATCATATGCCCCTCATCTATGTTGGATTCAGTGAGACAGAAACGTCAGAACATTCAAAGTAAAAGACCAGCATTGAAATTTCACGACCACTCTTTGTATGGAAATAATCAAATACTTGGCCTCACTATTGATAATAATCTGTATTGGACTATTTATGTTTCTGCTTTGCCTCAGATGGGGGGGGGGGGGGGGGGGGAATCAGTTATACAGAATTACACATTTATTTGATCAGCAGACTTGGAAACTATTTATCCATGCATGGATACAATCTGATTTTAAGTGTGGTGGTCTTGTTGGGATTCGGACAGTCAACACTGCTTGAAACCGCCTGAAAGCGTGTATAGACGTTCTCTTAAACTGACATTTCTCAGATGTCTTCTCTTCAATTCATGACCATGAAAAACTCAAATTCTCCTATTCAGCCTGGAATGTCGTTTCAATAAAATGCTTCATGCATGATAATAATTTTTAAAAACACATCGCAGCTGCTGCTCATGCAGGTTACAAATACTTGCTGAACACCTTTCATAATAAACATAACATTTCCGGTCTTTTCATATTTTACTTTATGTATTCAGTTCGAAAATTCTTGAGTAAAGTTCCTGATTTCTTGAAAAATAGATGTAACTCGTCTTCATTTAAAGTATTATAACGCAAATATTGAATTAAAAAGTTGTGACTAAGCTTTATGATGTGTAGTCTGGTATTCTGACCTTAATGTTATAGTTACTCTCTCTCTCTCTCTCTCTCTCTCTCTCTCTCTCTCTCTCTCTCTCTCTCTCAAAACTTGCATATAATATTTGTGAGTGCTTATGTACATACTATTTCTTGATGCCTTGTTTATTTGTTTTCCATCACCTTTTCTGTTTGTATATCACAAGGATAGCATTGAATGGATAGAAATTCGTCTAAAAGGACTACAGTAGTTTTCTTCATTTTGTTCGTTCGTTTAATTGTTAGGTTGGTTGTTTTCTGTAGAAACAAAGAGAAAATGTATGTAGAGTGGTTTGTTCGTTTCAACTCGGGATAGATAATGTTTCCAATTATTCATTATTCCACACATGTTGTTTTTCTAAGAGTTTTAGATTCTGATTTGCTTAATCCTCGTAATACGGGGAAACGGTTTGGAATTTAGGAAAAATATAGATAAAAACTGGCGCAATATTCAACACTCAAACGAGACAAAATCACTATCTGGATATTTAGTAGCAGTGCATATGTAAAGAACCAATGGTTTTTATAATTTTCTCTAACTTTCCTATGGCCTAGGTGATCACTTTCCTTTAGATTTAATGTGGTCTGAAAAGAGTGCAAAGACTGCCTGCCGGGTTTTTGCACCAATATAGTTATATCTATTCGTTGTTCTACAATTCACGCTCCTGAGTTTGTATCTGAGTCGTGTTTGCCAAACGATTCGGACAAAGCACTTTCAGTGAAGCACGGCATTTTCTCTATCCGTGATTACCATGAACCCACCGACTTGAAAACGTGTTAGATCTAATAGTAAATCACAGCGGTCAACTGGAGAAATTAATGCAGCCAGTGTATAATCACAGTCAACAGGGAAAAAAAGACATGTCTGAAAAACAACTGGATAAAGTAACTCCATAAAAAAGTATGCTCAAAGAAAAGATCTTAATGAAGTTATAATTTTTTAAAGTCTATCCCGATAGCCATTAATGAAAAGCCTGGGAAATATTTGCAACCGTTGCTCCTTCTAGAAAATACTGATGACCAAAAAAAAGACCATTGATAATCACTTTTCAACAATAGATGAAAAAAATGGAGGTTGACCTTAAAGCAAACAATGGTACTTGTCAATACTATGAAAATGATTTTATGTCTAGAAGTAAGTGCCTATAAATTTAATTTCAATGTCTATGTGTTCAGAAAGGGTGTGGAGTATTATCCTCATTAAGAACGTTTAATTCTTATGATCCTTGACAATACCGACATCAGAATTTTGAAAATATCTGCACGTACTATATGTGAAC
Organism: Conus betulinus; assembly: GCA_016801955.1. NCBI lineage: Eukaryota > Metazoa > Mollusca > Gastropoda > Neogastropoda > Conidae > Conus > Conus betulinus. The sequence continues at coordinate 21,569 of JADBJO010007912.1, forward strand.
ATCTCATTTATAGAAACAACTTAAATGTCACAATTCACAAGCTTTGGAGGATGCCAAAGTACCGCTAGTCTTTACATCTGGTGATTTAGATAACCCCCCGAACTAAATACCAATATCGATTCTATCAGCCGTCTTCGATAGACATTTCAAAGAAAACCCAACTTACGTTTTATTATATGTAGTTCATTCTATCCAGACAAACGCGAATTAAGAGAGAATCGTTTCCGTCATACTGCACTAAAAGGTCTAGAAGAAAGTAGTAGCATTCCAACATCAACGGGCGATCTGTCATCATCATCATCATCATCATCATCATCATCATCATCATCATCATCATCATATATTATTTATTATTATTACTACTACTACTACTACTACTACTACTACTACTATTGTTAACATATCATCATATTTTTATTATTATCATTATTATTATTATTATTATTATTATTATTATTATTATTATTATCATTATTATTATTACTATAATATCATCATTATTTATTATTATTACTACTACTACTACTATCATTATTTTTATCGTCATCATCATCATCATGATTATCATTATCATCATTATCAGTATTATTATCATTACAATCAGCATTATTATTATCATTATTATTTTTATTATTGTTACATGATGATGATGATGATGATGATTATCATTATTACTATTATTATTATTATTATCATTTATTATCATATTGGTGTCTTTATTATCGTTATCAGTATTATTTTTAAAGGTTATTATTATTATCATTATCATCATCATCGTTAAGGGTACTAAGATAGCGCCTATCCTCTGCTAGAGATCAAGCTCTAAGCGTTTTACAGTCCATGCTCTAGTTTACACACGGGCTGCCTACCTGGGTGGAGCCGACTGAAAATCTGCCTGCCATCGCTTCATTTAATCGTTTCCCGTGTCATTCAGTCAATAATGATATTATCATCCAATCTATTTTCTACTTTCATTCTTTCGAGTTTCCACGCAGGTTGCATGCTATGTGCAAAGTGTCATCTATCCAACAGCCAAACTGGTCTTCTCTTCAGAAAATTGGAGATGGGATATTACATGTGTGCAAGATGTTAAGCGTGCGTTAACACACAGAACCTTGGTTTATAGGCTTGTTCGAAGGACGAGAGATTCACTGGAGAAGCTGTTCGTTTTGCAGAAACGTTAAACCTTATTGACCACGATGTGCTAAAAGTCTCTATCAAGAGAATCTCTCGGACTTGGATCGACTTTTCTGCGTACCAGAGAACAATTAATGTGAAAATTTCTGGAGAATCCCTTTCATTGCCAGCCAAACCACAGAGTTCCTAAGAATCAGTCCTACGTCTTATCTTATTTTTAGTTCATGTATTAATGATTGATATTATTTTCTCCTCTTGCGAACATTTCGGCTATGTGCAACACTTCTCAATAAAGACAAAACGCAAATGCAGTATGCACTGACTTGCAAACAGAGATAGACTTGTTAAATGGTCAGAACTTAATCATATGCCCCTCATCTTGTTGGATTCAGTGACACAAAAAACGTCAGAACATTCAAACTAAACTAAACAGGATGGAAATTTCACAACCACTCTTCGTATGGAATAATGAAATTCTTGGCCTCACTATTGATAATAATCTGTATTGGACTATTTATGTTTCTGCTTTGCCTCAGAAGAATGGGGGAGAAAAATCAGTTACACAGAATTACACATTTGTTTGATCAGCATACATGACAACTATTTATCCAAGCATAGATACAACCTGATTTTGAGTGTGGTCTTGTTGGGATTCGGCCAGTCAACGCCGCTGAAACCGCCTGAACGCGTGTATAGACGTTCTCTTAAACCGACATTTCTCAGATGTCTTCTCTTCAATTCATGACCATGAAAAACTCAATATTCTCCTATTCAGCCTGAAATGTCGTTTCAGTAAAATGTCTTCATGCATGATAATAATTTTTAAAAACATTGCAACTGCTCTTGCAGGTTACAAATAGGCCTACTTGCTGAACACCTTTCGTAATAAACATAACATTTCCGGTTTCTTATGTTTTACTTTATGTATTCAGTTTGAAAATTCTTGAGTAAAGTTCCTGATTTAAAAAAAAGTAGATGTAATTCGTCTTCATTTACAGTATTATAACGCAAGTATTAAATGAAAAAAGTTGTGACTAAGCTTTTTGTTGTGTAGTCTGGTATTCCGACCTTAATGTTATAGTTACTCTCTCTCTCTCTCTCTCTCTCTCTCTCTCTCTCTCTCTCTCTCTCTCTCTCTCTCTCTCTCTCAACTTGCGCATATATATTTGTGAGTGCTTATGTACATAATATTTCTTGATGACTTGTTCATTTGTTTTCCATTGCCTTTTCAGTTTTCTGTTTTTATATCCTTTTTTTCTTCTGTTGAAAGGGAAATGGGGTGATCTGTTGAAAGGGGAATAGGGTGAAAGTGGCAAGGGGGGGGGCAAGAAGATAAAGCGGCTTGTTTCAAGTTTTGACTTTTTTTTTCTAAATTGCAAGCTTTTCCATTTTAACGTGAATAAACAGTAACCATGGCATTCGTATCACCCCCCCCCTCTCTCTCTCTCTCTCTCTCTCTATATATATATATATATATATATATATATATATATATATATATATATATTGTTAAAAATAGAATGGTAAAAGGAAGTTTTAAAATCGACAGGTCTGTTTCGAGCGCTGGCTCTCCTCAGGATGGTTTTGGGTTGTCTACTGCCGGTGTTATATGGCCCAATGTCACTGTTTACACGTGCGGATTGGCTGCACGTGTTGTTCGGTTTTCAGGTTGTTTACAGTTCAGGCTGCGTTGCTGACAACGATTTCCATTTGTGCCTGCAGTTGTTTACTATTTCTACTTTAGTATTTAGAGTTGCTAAGTGTGGTTTGCATAGTATTAACCATTTTTCTGTTGAACATAGGTTGCATCTTTTAGAAATGTTGTTGTATGGTGATGCCCTTTTTATGATTTTCCAAGATATGTTATAGTTTATTTTTTTTGTCTTTAAGTCTCCAAATATATTTGCTCAGTTCTGTTTGGTTTTTGTATTTTTCTTTGTTGAATGACTGTTTATGGTTTGCGTACCTGGTTTTGAAGTGATTTTCAGTGATCCCTATGTATGTTTCTTTTTCATTTTCTGATGTCACAGTGGCTTGATATACAATGTTGTTATAGGCATTTGTTGCTTAAGGGACACTGTTCTTTTTTTTAGT